>JAPYYT010004239.1:0-10655 GCA_030522565.1 Ceratosolen corneri | reverse complement strand
ACATCTGGCAATCATAAACGTATTGAATGTACGAAAAGAATTTACAAAACAAAGAGGTAGTACCGAAGGTCGAGAAACAGCATGATTCTCGAACAGTTATACTTGCAATCATTGTATAAATGCAGCTTTATTTCGATGAATAATTGTAACTTTAAAGTTTAATATTGTATTATAATTTAAATCTATGAATTATATAATTAAATCATTACAATAACAAAATTTTAGTTTTAAAAGAATTTAATAGTAAAAAATTAAGCAAGCCAATTGTAATATATTAATTATATTATTAATATATAAGTTAATGAAACGTATTAATTTAATAATTATGAATTTTTTTCTTCAAAGAAATTGTAATCTAATACTTGTTGAATTTAGTTTTATTAATTTAATGTGATATTCATTGATGCAATTAAGTTAATCAAAATATTGAAATAAATTATGAATTTGTTTATTAAGCTACTGCACAATAAACTAATTATGAGATTTGTATTTAATGATCTCTCATTTCTTAATTTAGATTTCTTATATTTATAGAATTTTCACTCTATCTATATAATTTTTTGTTTTTATTTTATTTTTAAATTACTTTTTTTTAATTTATAAAATTAAGAAAATTTCCTTTTTTCTTGTTATATTTGTTAGTTTATTATTATAAATTTAATTACTTTTTTTCTGATGATTTTTATCATTGTTTGGTTTAAAATTTTAGTTATTTCATTAGAAAACAAATTATTTCATTAGAAAACAAAAACAATTAGCTTTAAAAAATTTTAATACTATTTTTTTTTTCTAACTTTAAAAATGAATTGTTTAGTACTTTATTGATAGAACCTTTCAAAATATAAATAACTTAAGATGAATTATGTGGATCATATAAATATATATTGATGTTATAATGCTTTCACTATAGCACGAAAACACTTTTCGAATAATTAAATTGAGCTACATTATATTCTGAGTTTCCGCTTAATATAAATTAGTTTAGTCTATTCTTCTATTTAAATAAAGATTATCAATAATATTTCATTATATATAAAACTGCGATGATTAAATTTAAGTTTTTGTGGAAAATTTAGTAAAATATATAAATATGTATAAATTCATTCACCATGCAATTTACGTATATACTAAATAAATTTTTAATTTGTTTACAAAGTAACCTAAAAACATGATAAATCGTGTTTAAAAAAATCTTTTGTATCATAAATCATAAAATTTACGCAACATAGGAATTTAAGTTTTAATTATTAAAAATAACAGTTTAATTTTAAAGAAACTTACAGTATTTATTAGTTCATAAATACTTAAATAATTGTAAAAATGGATACTTTAAGGTTTGATGAACAAGATCCAGATTATTTTATGTTATTTAATAGTGACGTAAATTATCAAAATATTATTGAAAAAAATGCTCGCTCTAATACATCCAAGAAAATATCTTCAATCATAGAACCTGAATTTATAAATGAAATTAATAATAAAAAAACAGAGATTTATAAAATTTACAAAAATCTTAATAAAGCTTGCAAAATGTTACATTATTTGCGATTTTCTATAATAACTAATTTTTATAATCAAGAAAATATTTATAATAATGATTTACAAGCATTAAAGCAATCAAGATTGCATTATACACTTACTTCTTTTACAAGAAAAACAACTACCAATAATATTAACTACACAAATGATTGTTCTAATGAATCAAATGGGGTTATAAGAACAAAGAGAAAAAATAATAATGAACATAATAAATTCAAAAGGAAATGCTTAAACAATGTGCATCCAGAAAGTGATTTAAATAAACCATATTTGTCAATTTCTACTTTAAAAATAAAAAAAAGGATAATTGTTGGCAATATATCAAAATGGATTGTACCTGCTCTTAGAGATAGTAATGCGACTCACAAATGGACTGTTTATATCAGAGATAGTAATAAATGTGATGTTGGACAATTTATATCAAAAGTTCGTTTTTTTTTACACCCTAGTTATAAACCAAATGATATTGTGGAACTTACATCTACTCCTTTTCACTTATCTAGATATGGATGGGGTGAATTTCCTGTAAGGATTCAATTGCATTTTACAAATTGTCTAAATAGGCCAGTTGACATCATACATTACTTAAAATTAGATAGAACATTTACAGGTCTTCAAACCATTGGATCAGAAACAATAGTTGATTTGTGGATTAATATAAAAGATCTACCAAGTGAATCATCGAATATAAAAAAAACTAATGATAAAAATATTTTAATCCGTGACAAATGTAAGATACCAAATTTATCATCAAACCATTTTTTTAATGATCATAACTATATTGGAACAAATGTAAGATTTCATGAAGAAAATTCTACTTTGCAAAATTCACAAACTTTTGCTGATCGTACATTACAAATAGTACAAAGTAATTGCAATACATCAAAAAAATATTTAAATTTTAATTTAGAAATGAAAAATAAAGTTTCAATAAAAAACAAAAATAATGATATTTTATCAGATTCTAAACAACTATCTTTAATACAATTAAATATTTTTGAAGACAATCTTATTAAACATTCTTCATTAAATACGAAATATAAATCTCAATATTATAATAATATACATAATTCTCTGCAAAATTCTTATTTTGATACCAAAATTTATTCTAAATATGATACTGTTAATTGCGAAAATTTAAAAGCATTAGTAAATTTAATAGAATCAATAAAACCAAATACTTCATTCGGTATACTGAAATTTATTATGAAAAGAATACCTCTTATTTTTAACAAATCATCAAAATCCTGTTATAAATTACTTGATAATCTTACAAATGAAAATTATCAGCAATTTTGTAAATATTCCAAAGGAAAACAACAATCTTTAGAAAGATACCGAGCTATAAATGCTCTTACTGTTATTCGAAATATAAAGAATTTTAAATATACTTATAATATTAATGAATTGATAACTTGGACTAGAAGATATTGTTATACTCCAATTTTAAATTTCAAAAATATTCAGAAAATATGTATATCAACAAAACCAGTTAATACTAAAAATAATAATAGTTTGTATGACTATACATCAACAATTTCAGACCAACTTTACGAATGGTTCTTACAGTGTCAAACAATTAATTCAAACTTTATAAATTTTAGTTCTAAAAATAATGATCAAATAGATATTTTAAATGTTTCATTAAAAACCTCTGATGCTTTAGCTATGTATTATGATAACTTAAATGAAAAAAATAATACAATATTTTTAATCAATTATCCTGAAACAGATGATATTTTAAGCGAATATGTTTGTAAGTCTGTACAACAAATTGGAATAAAATTAGTAACTGAAGAAATTTTACCAGGGATTTTACACCATTCAACAAATTTACTTATGACAACGGTTATTAAGTTTTTAGTTGATGACCTAATTAGAATAGCTTTTTCATGTGCATTAGATAAATTGAAAAATGAAAGAAATGATGTATTTATTAAAATAGATGATGTTCGTATGGCTTTATTAAAAAAAGAAGAATTTGAAATTTTTACAAATGCTGGATTAGGATCACAAGGATAAAAACCTAGATTAAATTACTGTAAATTAAGTCAATGAAATACAAAAGGTTGAACTTTGAACAATTTAAAATATTTGCATAATTTTATTTTATATAATATTTTTTGTTATAAATTGTATATTTATAAATGGCTCAATAAAATATAAAAAAAAAAGAACGTATTTAATTTGCAATTATAGTTAATTGAATTTTAAATTAAATGATATACAAATGCATGTATATATTAATAAGAATATAAATTTTTCAACTATTTGTTAGGTACAATTTTTATTTTTAAATATATTTATACATATGTATAGTAATTTGAAGTACATGTATTTTAAATAATGTATATAAAATAAGGATATTCTATAAGTAAATGTGCTAAAAATATAAAAAACGCTATTTTAAAACATTAATAATTCTTCTTAAGAAAATAATAGTATACATTTAAAGTTTAATTTTATATTGTTTAGTGTGTTTATAAATTATTCTTCAGAATATATATTTTTTATCATAAATGATATATTTTAAATAGTTTTGAGATATGCAATAACTATGACAATGGTATAAAATCATAATAAAAAAAGAACTTTTATCTGTATAAAATGGTTAATTAAAAAATATTTCATGTTTATAGGAAAATTAAGAAATGTAGTAAATTATAAATAAATGAATTATAAAATTATTCAATTATTTCTGTGTACCTATTTCGAAATTTATCAACATTTAAATTCAATTTCCTTTTAAATTATTTAATATAAAATAAATTATTAAATAATAAAAACTTAATTATATTAATTAAATTATACAGAAATTAATACATATTATTAAAAATTTATTTTAGATTAAAGACCATTTAATATTTTTAGCATATAAATTTATTAATTATGAAATGTTATCACATACTTTATAATAATTCACAAATAAATTTTTTTTCACATTCAAGGGTTTCTTTTAATGTATAAATTGTTTTGGAAAAAACTTTTGTATTTTGTAAAGTATGAGAACCTTATAAATAATGAAAATAAAAAAGGGCTTATTTTAATAATATGTATCTATCATAAATAAAAAAAGTGAATAGATTTCATGGTAGTTTTGTTGACATATATTTTCTTAATAATTAACCTTATATTTTGCGTAATCGGAAAATATTGAAAATAAATAATTCAATTATGAATACCTATTGACCCACAGAAAAAATTAATAAATTTTTAATTGAATTTTATTTTATTTTATAATCTTAAATATTCTTTTAAATCACTTCATGAAAGAAATTAAATGTTATTTGACGACGAAAAAGTATTTATTACAAAGTGAGAATACAAAGTATCTTTAATTGTGATATATATTACTGTGTAATAGAATAAGCGCGACTCCCTTCATAAAATATTTCTATTGTTTGTACAGTTATAGCGCGCCAAAAAGCAAGTAATCGTTAACTACAGAAAAGACGACGACAGTGACGCGTGCGAATTAATTTGTTGCAAACAGATAAGAAATTCCAACTATTAAACTTAGAATAGAAAATATTTATACAGAGATTGAATATTTATTCAATATTTATGCAGTATTTCAACAATTGTGAGTAATGGAAAAACAGCAACAGTTATTATTAGAAACATTGATTAGTTATATTATTCTTGTACTACTTGTTGCCATCTATGGTGTCTCATCAAATGCTGTAGGACAGAAACATGAAAAAACTGGATTAGGAGAGAATCAAGGCTTATACAGTACAAGTGATCTTGTTGTAATATTAAATGAAAATAATTTTAAGTCCAGTGTTTACAACAGTAAGAGAGCATGGTTTGTCGAATTTTATAATAGTTGGTGTGGATTCTGTCAGCGGTTTGCACCTATATGGAAGTCTTTGGCAAGAAATATACATGGTGAGACATTTAAAAATTTTTATTTAAATCTACATTATTCACAAATAAAAATCTGATATTAGATCTTATACAAAGTGTTTATAAATAGTAATTAAAGTATATATCAACTATAATAAGTGATATATAATGGAGTGTGCTAGTATTATAACATTATTTTTAAAAAATTCTATAATTGAAATTTTAAATAAAAATGTGTAAATAAATTTAAACATAGAATAAATATATTTATCATAATATAAAAAACCATGTATTTAGATATTAAAAAATCAAACTAAAGTACTTTTTGTTAATATTTATTTATAATTCTAATTTTTAATAAATGAAATAAGAATATAAAAAAATGTAATTAAAACACGACCAACAAATTATAAATTTATAAATTATTATGATATATTTTTTGTACTCTTAAAAACAATTAATAATCAATATTTCCTATGTAATTATTGAATAATTAAAAAAAATTAAATCTAAAGTATTCAATGAAAATAATAGATGAATTTTTGATGACTAAACAAAATTCATTTTTTATTTTCTTTTATAATTAAAATTTTTTGATATATTTTCAATATATCAATATATATTTCAATATATACATAAAAAATAAGTTAAAGAAGGTTGTTTAAAATATGAAAAATTGTATATTTTTTGAATAATAAAAGATAGAATTAATTTAATCAATTTTTTATGTATAGGCATAAAATTTTATTAATTATTTTATTAAGTTATAATTAAATTCTATATTCTTTAATTTAGGTTGGAAACAAATAGTTTCAATAGCTGCGATAAATTGTGCCAATGATGATAATAATCCTCTTTGTAGAGAATATGAAATTATGAAATATCCAACTTTAAAATTTTTTCCAATCGATTCAAATACAGACTTTTTAGGAATAGAAATTCAAGAAGATAAAGATGAAACACTTTCAATGCAAAGATTAATTGATCAATTGGAAAAAGAACAGCAAGAACAACGAGGAGGTTTAAGATGGCCAAATATAGTGCCATATCGGTATAACTACAATTTATGATATTCAGTCCTTTCTTTGGAATCGACTTATTAAAATTAAATATATAATATATATAAAAATCGTTTCAAATTTATATTTAATCTTGTTTAAATAAATGTATAACAAAATATTATTTCATAAATTAACATTTATGTTTAAATTTTAGTGGTAGTGAGCTGGATACCTTGTGGCATGGAGTACCACATAACGTTGAATATGAGATTTTAATTTTTGAAAAATCTAATTCGTATTTAGGAACCGAAGTTATTTTGGATTTACATAGGATTGATACTATTCGAATTCGAAGAGTAACTTCAGAAAATGAGTTTCTTTGCGTAACAAGTAAAGTAACTAAATTTCCTAGTGTATTAATTTTTGATAGAAATAAATCACAAAATTTTTTAAAAATTGATACTATTACAAGAACAGGTATTAGAGAAGCAATTTTAGAATTCTTAAAATTTAAGAAAATATCTGTAGATCTTAAAGATGATAGTATTGAAGAACATTATGCTTCTGAAATAATTTTAAAAAATAACAACTTGGTAGAGGAAGTTATTATTTTAAAAGATAAATTATATCAGTTAGATTTGGAAAACACTCTTCATTACTCATTAAATAATGAAATTCCACTTTCTTTATATATTAATGGTGAAAAATTAAAAGCATTACAAACATATCTGAATGCATTAATTGAGTACTTTCCAGTATATTTGACAAAACGTAAAATATATTTACAAGTTTTAAAGGAAGTAGTTGAAAATAAGAGTAATATTAGTGGTAAAGAGTTTAGAGAACACATACAAGTTAAACAGAAAGGATTAACATCAGCTGATTCTGAACTGAAAAATTGGATTGGTTGTAAAGGAAGTTCACCAAATTTTAGAGGATATCCTTGTGGATTATGGACTTTATTTCATACATTAACTACAGCAGCTGCAGAAGAAATTGATACTGTAAATAATAATATTCCAGTATTACAAGTAATACATGGTTACATACAAAATTTTTTTGGTTGTGCACATTGTGCAGATCATTTTCAAGAGATGTCTAAAAAAAGAAAATTATTTGAAGTTCGTGGAGGTAATGAAAGTATTTTATGGTTGTGGCAAGCACATAATGAAGTAAATGAAAGATTAGCTGGTGATACGACTGAAGACCCAGAGCATAAGAAAATTCAATATCCTTCAGTTCAAAATTGTCCCAAATGTAAACTTTCTAATGGCAAATGGGATGAAAATGAAGTTTTAAAATACCTTAAAATAAAATACAGTAAACCCAATATAGATTTCCAAGGTATTAATGATAAATTAGTTCAACATAAAATTAATACCAATGTATTAAATTTAGATTTGAATTATAATAAACTTAGCTGGGATTTCACAATTTTTGATATTAGTATTTGTGTTATGCTTTATGTTATATCCGCTGGAATACTAATATTAGTGTGTGTTAAATTTGCTTTTAAAAGATCGTATAAAAAAAAAATGTTTCAAAATTTATTTGGTTTAGTATAAATGTATGTATAAAAATTCTTTTTTTAATATTGATATATATTTGACTATTTTCAAGTATTTTTGATATACTTATTTTAAATAAGTTTTTATGATTATATTATAGAAATAATAATTGTATATACAGATTGACACATTTTCAGTTTGAAGAAAGTTAAAAGATATTAGATTATAAAAACTAAAAATGAGAATTTTTATTTTCTATTTATAAGTTAATCTTGATGTATATACATACTATTTAAAAATGTAAATACTTTAAATAATTGTGTATACTATTTTTAAAATTGTGCACTTATATAATTTATCAAATTTTTGCTATATTATTAAGACTGTTAATTATATTGTACTTGTCTGAAAATTATTTTATATGATAAAAAAATATTCTTTCTTAAATAAATATATAAACATTTTTATTGTCATTAACTATGTATGTTTTATATATACCAATTTACTAATTTTATTAATATTAAGTTTATACTAATTACACATATATATTTTTACACTTTATTTCTTAAAATTTACTAATATATAAATCTAAATAACCTTACATTTGTTCAACACAAAATAAAACATTTAAAAAGAAAATTAAAAACTAATTAAGATTATTAATTTAATTGATTATTTTATTAAATAATTTAATTAATTTAATTTATATGCAATTGTATTGATATTCAATTTAACTAATTTAAAACATTGACGGTGATTTATTTATCATTTGGCTAACAAAAACAATGTTTAATTACATCAAAGTTATATAGTTATATAATTGTCTTCTAGATCGCATATATAATTAAATTTTAAAATTTCAGTAAAGATAAAACAATAAACTTTTTCTTCTAATACTCTTCAAACGAAGATATAGATAAAATATAAAAATATAAGCTTAAAAAATTAAATAAAAATATGTACTTATAATATTGGAGATATATCTAGAAGAGAATTTAATTGTCTAAAAATGGAAAAATAATCATTTTCTAACTAGTGTTTATTATATTTCCCTGAATTTTGAAAAACTTTTGAGAATTAAAAGTAAATTTAATGGAATTTTAAAAATTTAAATTTTAATTTAAATATTTACAAATATATTACTATGCGTATATTACTATTGATAAAAATAAATGTTTTTCTGAATACAATAATTTTTTTTCTTTTAAGATAAAAAAATTTAAAAAAAAATAAGCAATAAAAAAATTTTGTTTCGTGCTTGCATTAATAAAGGTATATTAATTAGAAAATTTGAAAAAATTATAATTTTGAAAACATTATAATTACAAAATTTGGATTATACATAAAAAAAACTGCAGTATAAACTACTGTTCAATACAATTTAAAAGATAATATTTATAAACCACTAATATTATTGGTAGTGATATTTAAATCAGAAATATTTAATTTTATGAAATATATACAAAAGACATAAAGATAGTAAAAATTGCATTGGATTATATTAAATTATAAAATAAAGATAGTGTTTGAGGTATCGTTAAAGCTGTTTCATTGTTTTGAAATTCCGTCGAAATAGTAATAATGCATAGTACCATATGCAGCAAGTTTTCAACCGCTAAATCATGCCTTACCCAACGACAACTTACGATGGCTATAAATATGATTATGTGACTATGCCAATCAATTACTTCAAAATTATCAGTCGTCTCAAGATAGCCAAGGCAGTTGAAGGCAGAAGTAACAAATTCAAGGTGTAATGATCGAGCCGAGCTATAACTACATGGCAAGATTGGGTGTACAATGTGGCAGCAATACTTGCAACGATCGAACCAACCTAAATCCATTTGACAGTCGGCGTTAATTCGATACATGGTATATAGCAGAGTCCAATTCAGCAGGCTGGAGGAGCTACGTTCAATTTACAATTGACCGTCGCATTAGCAATGGCAGTCTACGTCGATTCAATTCACTCCAAGGCTAACTCTATTATGGATTCAGCAGGCTGACGATGCAACGTTCGACTTATAATTGAACGTCGAGACTGCTTGGCTGAATAAAAGGAAAGTTTATTCATTTACTACATTCATCATGCTAAAATTCACTCCCAGATATCACAATATTCAACATATAATGGAGTATCGAGATAGCACGGAAACATATCGCTTTTACATATATTCAACATTGTATTCTATATATTATTATGAATAAAGGCAATTACAGTATTTTAATTACATATATTTATATAATTATATTATATTATTATCATTATATTATATTATAATTATTATTATAATATACAGTATTACAATTACAGTATGTTCAAGATTCCGACCGACCCTCGGATCTTTCTCAGCGTTCTCAAATTGGTCACGACGTATTATAAATTATAATATATTTCGAAACTAATATTTACTTAGCATTCGTCAAGGTATGCTTTATGAAGGCGCCTTTTTGACCGGATGTATAAAAAATACATCCTCGCCTCAGTTTTTTTGTGTTCTTAATCATTTCTGGAAAATGTCACTCGGCTACCAAAACTCAAGCAATAACTTTTTTCTCTACTAAGATTAGCGCGGCTATGGGCCCTAAACCTTCAGACCCATGCTGTGCGCGCTCTTCGTAGCATTCTAACGTATACGTCGATTGACCTACCATGATCTATAGGAACAAGAATATTTATGATATTGATAATAAATCTTGGCACGATATAATGTATTTATCTTTCTAAACTCCGAGTACTAAACCGTTAAAGAAGTAT
>JAPYYT010004238.1:0-10410 GCA_030522565.1 Ceratosolen corneri | reverse complement strand
TAGAGATAGGTGGGATGATTATTGAAATAGTAGCGTCTGTTACGGTATTATCGGAAGCAAGTCGGGGAGATTGAACACGTGTAAATAATAAATAATAAAGATTTATATGAGAATTACGAGAATCTGGAAAGGCCTGGGTAATGACGCTTCCGTATAAATGCTTCCGTGTTGAGATCCGCACTGGGTAGACATAAAACTAAATGTAATAATTACTATCGTCTAGTGAGATGGGGATCTCGAAGGGGGAGGCGAACTGCAGTCTATGTGGAGATGTTTACTGCGGAGTTTAAAGGGTCAAGTCGTAGTCCAGGAGGTAACTCACCACATCTTCCATGTAGTCGTATTCATATGTCGGGCATCCCCTGTATTGTTCTATTGGAAAGGTGTCGGGTAGGTTAGAGGGGAAAAGAGTGCTGCGAAGTCAGTTGCTTATAAACATTGCATTTAACGTTTGCAGGCTGGGCAAAGCCCTGATCGTTTAATCCTCGTAGTTACGTTTCAGCTCCCCCTTCCACATGGATGTTTGATTTTACACCATGCCAAACACTTAATAAAGTATATTAATAAAAATTAATAATATACTAATATATCAATATATATTATATTAATATATTAATAATATATTAATACTAATAATATAATAAACAGTGTATTAACCTTTTATTTTTAGTGTACATTACGGTTTGTCGATGTCAACTCGCGGAAACCGAGCTTTCCAAAAATATAAAAGTAAACACACAAGCGGCTTTTTCAGTTTCATGAAAGACATAAAGGAGTTAATCACAAACTACGTAAACGTATAATCATAGCATCTGTCAGATCTCAGTGAACAATTTGCCACAAGTGATTTTACTTTGTAATAATTACCAATAATTCTTTGATTATAAGTAAGTTACTACTTTATTAATGTTCCAGTCAAGAGATGCTTGCAAATCATTAAAAGACACTCTAAGCCATTAACTATTTATATTAATCAATCGCAGTCATATATACATAAGAATTATTTCGTAGAATAAATTCTTATACACACCTTTAATAATAGTACCGCAACAGACTTTACCGGTTCAATAATTATCCCACCTATCTCTACACCCTTCTTTATTTCTCCTCCAGGGCAAGTGCGTGTAATTCACTACATTCACCTTCGGAGTCATACTGCAGTGACTGCAGCCGCGTCTTTGCCCCATTCCCCCATCTGTGATATTTGCCTCCACAGCATATTAGCCATTTAATAATAAAAGGTAACTCCTCCCCTTATTTTCTAATCAACGAGTTAAAATCAACAATTCTTCTGTCTTTTTCAATCATATTGTAAAATTATTCAATAACATTTATCATCGTTACTATTATATTTTGCTTATATCTAAACTCGCCATATCTTGTACGTACATAAATATATTGCTTTATACTTATTCAATAAACTTCATTACAAACACATTGCTCCCACGACTTGTATATTTGAAATTTATTTCTATCATCCTCTTTCCACTATCCGTCTCTCTTCATCCATAAATTGGAGAGAGAATGTACACGCGGGTATAATCCCGAACACACCTCAATCAATCGCAATTATATATATAAGAATTATTTAATAGAATACATTCTTACATACATATTAATATTGATTATACTATTAGAAAGTTAAGGGTACCGCTACTAACCCAACGAAAGAAGAATGAATAATTTAGTTAAATTATTAAAATAAAATCTTCCACACCTCAACGCTGCCTGACGACCTACAGTTAGTCGCGTTGGAGGTGACCCAAACAAACTCATAATATAATATAATAAACTTATGATAACATAATAAAATTTCTAGGCAACATAAATTCAAATATATTTCAACATTACATATTCTATTTTAATTTCAATAAACGCTCTTACAATTCATACAAAAATCAAAATGTTCTTTCTATACCTGCCACTATCTCTCACCTTCCACTATCTACTTTTCCCCTTTACCATCTTGGGAGAGTTTTGACGTCGGGATAAATCTCGAACAAAATAAAATATGATCAGCTATTATTTATATTTACGATAATATTTCATGCATTCATTGTGTTCGGGAATCTGTGCAACAAATCAACCGTTGCCGTGTAATTTGACTATCGGTGTCTAGGAATATAGAAGTTCGGTATAAAAACAGAAAACAAAAGAGCGTTGTAGATTGGAAGACAAGTGAAGTGTTTTATTGCCCATGGTTGTGTTTGAAAGAAATTATTAAAGTGAAGTGTATTATTGTACGTGGCTGTAGATTGAAACAAAAGATTAGAGAAAATATTTATAATAGCACATATTGAATCCATCCACTAAATTCAGTCAAGTAGAATAGAAGGAAAGTGCACGTGTGGTTTCAATTGTCGCCATATGGCACGGGCTAAACAAGGCAAGATGAATCGATTTATTCGGCTGTAGTGTGATCGCGGGCGAGAAATGTCCCACCTATCGGCCAAAAACAATAGAGAAAAAAAGTCAGTACACCAATGACAAGTATTGTATCAAATTGTCGACCGCAGGACCAATGAGAAAAATCGAAAGAAGTAATTTCGACTGAGCGACAAAAAGTTGCGATGAGAACCACGAGTGCGGAATGAGCCCCGCCGTCGAGTAGCAGTGCGATTTTAGTTGTCTTCGATTAATATACAATTTTCACTTGGATCTGAAAGAGAGAATCCTGGCAATAGCCGCAGCAGGGCACCAAAGATTGGTTAAGCGGCGCCGCGAATGGTTTCGAAGTAGATGCAGCCCTACAGCTGAATATAATTGATAATACCAGCCCTTCAACATGGATATAGCTATAGGAAATTGTTGGGGCCTTGCCAGTAAATTATGAAGAGGGAAGATTTCAGCGTACTCGCGCCGGGTTAACGAACTGCCAAGGACATTATTGGGGCTACTTGCACAGTAAGAGGAAGATAGAGAGAATAGGTTTAACTTACAATTGAATCTTACAGTACAATAGATGTTTGTCATATTCAAATCAGTTTAGAAGTGGCTTAGTCGCATAGCGAACATCAACTTACAATTGATTCTACGTCAACGCGTCAAGGTCATACATTTGGAAGTGGCATGTGACTATTCAACAGAGGAATTCATAGCTGCATATAGAAGGTTCAGATCACGTCGAGGTATTCCTGATGTCTTGTATTCAAATTGTGGCACAATCTTCCTCGGAGCAGAAGCAGCCTTAAAAAAGATGTTTTACAAAAGTTCTTCTGAATACGACATAAATTAAATTAAATTGAGGAAAATTTAAACTCCGGTAAAATACTGAGTGATGACCCAGAAGACGTCATGGCAATTACATCAAGTAATTTTCTGATGGGGGGCTAACATCAAGCAATATCAAAATGGCATCATAAATGCAATGACATCAAGGTTGGTACCAACGAACAGTTAAAAACTACAACTACCACCCTGACTCGGATAATTTTCAAACTCGTGTTATTACCCGTTCCAGTATTTGAAGAATGATCATCAACACGTTGCTCATAGCGGTCGAAATGTTCGAGATTCCGTTGTTTTCTCCACTGTTGGTACTACCTCTTTGTTCGTGAATTCTTTTTCTAAATATTCTAAATGTTTATGATTAAAATATGTATTCCAAGGACCGATGAAATTATCAGAAAATACATCGAGTATTGCTTCTCTCTCCTTTATGACTATTTAATGTCCGTATTTACTCGGACTGCGCCTCGAAACTTCGACAACGGTTAATATGACCATCTCGTGTCTTGCAATACGACCTTAGTAAAAACAACGTACAAGACCTTCTAAGCATAATATCATAGTTGCCAAGCTTCGTGACAATTTCTTAACGAGCCGATACAAATTGTAAATATTGAAAACCTTGTCAGGCTTCCTAACGTCGGCGCTACCGCGCAGGTCGCGGCTCGACGTTACGAAGCGCTGCCATTACTTCATCTCCGGCACTTCACCCTCTGCCATTAAAAGGGCATTGATACTTTTGGCCAGGGTTCCAATGATGACAGAAAATTAGTTTTGAAACAATCAGTAAAATTTCCTACTCTGAAAGAATTCTAAGATGACCACCCCTACTTAAGGAGCGGGGATAAAACATCTACACTAAATTGAAAGCACGCTGCACTGCATAATTCACCTAGAGATCGCGCTTTCTAAAACACTCTCTAAATTGATAATACAGTTAGTCTTACATACAATAAAAGAATTCCAAAATATGAGTGATCGGAGTTGACAGTGAAACTTCAACCCAATACTGGTGCCTAGTCGCTGAAAATTACTTGAAGAAATATCTGAGCCTCCGGCATTCCCTCTATCCTCAACCCGCTACCGCTGCTCCTCCTTAACTGGACCACGGCTACAATGTGTTCAATTTACGAGTGAACGCTGCATCTAACAACATCCTGGACTCGGTTTACCAAGGAAAGTAAGAAATGAGGAGCAAGATAGGCAAGTAGCGATTAACTCTACTGGACGGCGGCTGTCGTAGCGTTTCATGATTAATTCAACGTTGCATGTGCAGACAGTCGATTACTATATCCCAATAAGTAATAAATAAACAGTAAGACAAGCAGGCCCAATTGCAATTGCAATTACTTGATAAAGTAAGGACCAGTAGTTTCATCTACAATTAAGACCAATTATTATACTAAAATAATTATGGCAGTAAATAATTAATAGAACCAATTCAAGCTTAGCGGTATTCAATTTACGCGTGAATATTGCGATCGCAAGGAATATATTACTCAAGACAAGACCACATTATATTTCCATGTATTTTCCATCTCATTTTAATAAACACCGTTTTACAATATTATATTCGACTTCTGAGATTTCGTTTCTTTCTACTTCTTTCCTCTTTCACTATCGGCCTCTTACTCACACCACCTTGGGAAGAGCTGAGCATCGGGTCAGTTCCGGAATAGTATACATTAATTTGAAGTGTCCAAAAATATATTTTTATGTGAAAATTAAACTTTTTATTTTGACGGGTTAGGTATAAGTAAATATATATTATAATAACTATTGAACTTAGTCGACTAAGTTAGTTTATAAATTAAGATATTTTTATGTTTATACATTAAGATATTTTTTACTAGATACCGCGAATTTTCATTTTGCGAATATACATAGGAATGTTAATGTTTAATTACTTTCCGCACTTACTTATTAATAGTTAAGTATACTTGAGCATAATTTAAATTATCATTATACTTATAGTACTTTTTATATAATTGATATCTAAAATTTTTATAACGATTTGCAAATTAAATTAAAAGAATTATAAATTATTAATGGTAATATATTAAAGTAGTCTTTTAATTAGAGTTTCAAGAGAATTAGGTTATATTATAGCAACTTGATTATAGCACTATGATTGTCAGATGTCCCCGAAGAGTCAATGCATTTTCAAATAATATTTCATATATATATTTTCGAGTTGATAGTGACTTGAAATAGTCGAGTTATCCTTACATTGTACTCGAAAGATCGTCGATAGTCGGTATAACCATCATGTGCTCTGTAAGGCGCGTATCATAAAAGTAACGGAAAAAACCTTCTGGAATTGATGCGCAGTTGTGAAATATCGTACGAGTTGTTTATCACAACATGGATGCATATTTTGAATAGTGTAAACATCAAATGACGTCACGGGCCGAAACATCGGTACAAGGTTTACGCGCCGATCCGGCGCTCCGACGTGCGACCGACCGCCACTCAAAGGGCACCAATGATAACTGAATAATTAGCTCTTAACTAATCACCGAAATTTCCCACTCTCATAGATGTGCAAGAAAAGTCTTCCTCCGCAAAGAGCAGGGTGAAGAGTTTGAGTACAGCGACTTCGGCGCGCTGCATCAGATCGGCTTTGGTCTTCAGAATCATAGTATCGATTCATTGACCTGTAATCTCTCAATACAAGGTTGTGTATAGTGAATACCTTCTCTGTGACCACTGTGTGCCAGTAAAGGATCAAGGTTGAAGGAACGCACTGAGAGGGAAGCAAAGAGCTCTGGATTGTGCTACATACTATGACGTGATTGAACAAGGAGAGCCGGCCGCCAATATTCAATCGCCAAGCGCGTAAGGAAAAGCGCGATTAAGCACCAGCGGAGTAATCCAGTAAGTCCACACGCAGACCCGCAGGTAAACGCTGTTGATCTAAAAGAACACAACAAGTCCATGCTTGGTGACAGTCAATTTACGCCTGAATATTGCGTCCGCGCGGAAATAAGCAACCTTTAATTAAACTCACGGAACTCAACATATTTATAAATTAACGTCAAGCTATCGCGGTGTTCAATTCATGTTTGAATGTTAAGATAGTTTAAGATCTGTAATTCGAAATTAAAACAGCATTATAATTATACCAGAACGTTTAAAGACAGCATTATATTTCAATATGTTAAAATAAACACCATTTTCAGGATTACCCATGCCACTTTGTCTCTGTTTTATTCTACCCTGCTATCTCTCTACCTCCACTATCCCCCTCTCCCTCCCTCCACCTGGGAGAGTGTTTTCTCGAGCTTAATTCCCGAACACAACTAAATTATTTTTTATATTTTTTATATTATATAAATCTATATATTATTATATATAGAATTCATACAGAATATTTAGAAAATTTAATTTTATTCAAAAACTTCTTTATAGTAAGTATATATGCATTGTTAAAATTTTAATTATTTTATAATTAAAATCATTCTAATATATGTATATAAAAAATGGATTAATAATTACTTAAAAGTTCAATACAATTTTTCTATATTTTCAATAAAAAAATATGTACCATGTGTTAATAAAAACAGTTCAATTAACATTTATTATTCTATTATTCCTTTCACAAATATTTTAGCTTCTTGTATTCATACCAAACAAAATGATGAAAGTGTACATTTTTTCTCGTGTTTATTGCATATACAGTTTTTCATCAAATATTACGAAAACAATAGCATTCCTGGTAAGTATAAGATACTAAGCGAATAACGTATAATACCAAGCTATGGTATCGTCGTAAAAAGTCCGATTGATTCTTGTAGCTTACGACACTAACTAAACCTTCACGATGCATATATCTGTTGTATGTACTTGCAGTTACTTCCCTAGAGGCGCTATTTCAGCCTTGTCACAATTGCGCATAAGTATACTCAAACAACGTGTGTGCGAATTTCTCATGCTAATATTTCATTTCTCGTCTGTCTCACTTTGTTATTTCGTTTTATGACGATGTTTCGTCAAAACTATATTTATAATGTAGCACTTGAATATATCTCGACGTATTTCAAACAATCTTTATACCTTTCCAAAATTGTTTACAACCGAATTCATGGATAAAATTTTAATTTTATTTAATTCAGAACTCTGATATATAATTAATATTCAGAATGCTTATAATAGTTTTAACTTTACACTTATATATAAATTTAATTTAGAAATAATTATTAATTGTAACAAAATATAAAAATTTTCATTTAATCATAATGAATTTGTTGAATATCACATAACATTTTTATATTTGCTATATTTAATAGCTTTTAAACTTTTGGTATACTATGAATATCTTAATCATAATAAATTATTTTAACTATACAAATATTTGATATACATTTTTATGTTTTACAAAATTTTACATATGTTTTATTTATAAGTGTGTATTTATTCTATATATAATATAAATAATAATATAAAACAAGCTACAATATAACATAGCTGTAATATAAAAAATATAATATAAGCTGTTAAGTTATTAAATCATAGAGAACATAATAAATTGGCCTCTTTTTCAGATCAATCATTAATTTTTTTGAACATCAATAATTCTAAGTGGTTCTATAAATTATTTATCGAATAACAAATACAAATAATTATATATATTTTATTTTAATATATATATATATATATAATTAATGATATAATTTTATATAATTAATATAATTAATTTGATATAAATAATTTTGACATATAAGTAATGAAAAATCGATAAATGAATATTATACATATACATATTATTAAAATTAAAATTAAAAATTCTATAATTCACTTCACAATTAACAATTTATGTATGCTTATAATGTTTAAAGTATTTGTACATTTTCACTAGGTGTTAGCGACGTATGGCTTTGCATCTTCTTACATCGGAAAGATAAACCGATTTAACAACATTTCTAGCAGCTAGCTGCTATTTCTCAAGATATAGATATGTAATATAAATACCACGGATCATATGAAATTAACACATTTACAAAAGAAAATAATCTCTGCATATTAGTAAAATAAAAGAGAATAAATTTATGGAAAATTTGAAAATTTGTGCTATAATTAAACCGAATGATTTTTATGTATATGTAATAAGTAATAAGATGTTAATTTAAATATGAGTTTCTTACTTAATTGGTTATCTAAGACAATAAAATGATCAGTATTTAATATTTAATAGTGAATTTACTAATGAAAATTAAAAATAGTGTGGGGTTAGAATGCTTATATTAGGTATTAACAAGTGTAGTATTTAATTAGATTGATTCTAAAAATAATTTAATGATAAAGAAATCTAAGAAAATCAATTTTAAAAGACATTTCATAAGAGACTTAATGATATAAAATTATATTTCGAATTTTTATAAGAATTTAGTAAACTTATATGTGCATAATATATTGTAAAAATAATAATAAATGTTAAAAATAATACTTTAAAAATAATTTAGTTTTCAATGTATTTCCAGTAATAAGAAACAGAATTGCTATAAATATAAATTAAAAAGTTTTTTAAAGCTTATTATATTAATTAAATTAATGAAAATAACCATTAAAAGTAAAAAAATAAAACAGGAAAAACGGAGAACATTATTTTTCTCTAAAATATTCATAAACTGTAAAAAGATTTCCGCTGCTTAAAATAAAATATCATTTCACTTAAGTATGACTCAATGGTACTTCAAAACCGTTTTAAAACATTATTGGTTGAAAGAAAAGGTAAAGAGGAAAAGAGATTTGCAGTTCAGATGTTTCCACAAAATTGAATTTTGAAAAAGTATGTAACCGAGTGCGAAGTGTGAATTATTTAGTCTGTGTAACAGTAATTTATCAATAAAACTTGTGAGACATATAATAGAAGTATTTATTCATTTCTTTCTACATTCTTTGAAAATAATGAAAAAGAATAATAATAAATATAAACATTTATAGAGTAATCAAATGAATCAATATAGTACAAAAGTATATACAACATCTTCACTATATAAAAATGAAATATTTATATTGAGATATAAATTTTTTAAAATAATTATTTAATTCACTAGAATAATAAAGTTTATATTTGATAGAGATATTGCCTATAATTCGAGTTTTTATTACAGAATTAATTGGCATATTAAAAAATCGTTATAAAATGAATTTATTTTTTGTATGTAAACATTAAAGCGTGAAATAAACGATTGAATTTTTAATTTCAATAAAAATAACGTTATGTCAATTATAATTAATACTAACAAATTTAATTTTCTATTCAATCAATTTCATATGATTGTGATAACTTACAATCGATCTTATTGGCTTGGAATCGTTTTTATTCCCACGAGATTAAAAAATTTATCGTCTAACGGTCACGTATATTTAGTTATTTATTCATTATGCTCTTTTATTTTTATACGCAATAAAATATTTATATCTAGTTGATTTACAAAGCAAAATGTCTTAATGCAGTAGTGGTTTCGTATATTTGTTGACAATTTAAATTTTTTTTAAGTTTCAGAGAAGAAATTAACTATTATTCTACCCATACAAAATCCTTTTAAATTTCTTATAAAATAACAAGAACTAATTATAAACTTTTATTCGTAATTTATATATATTTTTTCTATCTCTATATAAATTATTTTAATTAAGAAATTTATTATTATTAATTTATTATTATTTTTAATTAAAATAAAGAATTATTTTATGCAATAGTTTTTTTTAATAATAATATATTTCTTTTAATTAAAATCTATTAATAAAAATATATTTCTTGGCTATATAACAAAATTCAATTCAATTATTAATGCATTATTTACTCATATAATTTTGATCTAATAAATAAAAATAGAAAACAAATAACATTTTTATGTTATAATATATCTAATAATTTTTTGCTGCCATTTGAAATTTAATTAAAAAATTTATAGGAATTAATATAATAAATTATGTTTAAAAAAACACTATTTTGATATATTGCAATGATATTATACAGATTTATTGCTTTCAACATTACTATTATCAAATAAATTGTTCGAGATTCCGATAGGATTTCGACCGTCGGTACTACCTCTTTGTTTGTAAATTTTTTTCAAAATATTCGAAATGTTTATGATTGCCAGATGTGTCCCGGGAGCCTACGAATAAGATTAGAAAAGTACGAGTGTTTTATTTCTCTCGCCGGTGACCTCC
>JAPYYT010004237.1:0-10415 GCA_030522565.1 Ceratosolen corneri | reverse complement strand
GGCATCTTATGGTAATTTGTTTTTATTTCTTTTAATTTAAATATCATTTATTTATATTGAAGAAATTTTTTAATACTAAATATAAAATTAATATATACAGTTTTTAATTGTATAATACATTTAATTTATTTATAATACATTTATTATAATACATATAATACATTTTTTTTAATAATACATTTAAGCATGAAAGATTGAAAATTAGTTTGCTTATTTTTCTCTAAGCAATAATTTGCTAAAAAGCAATCAATTTTTGAGGAGTGTTACTCATAATTATTATTAAACAAATGTGTTAAATAATGTTTGTTAAATATTTTTAGATTAAATTTATTTATGAAATATTCATAATGAATATTATTAATTTTATTTTATTTTATGTAAATAATATATTTATTAATCTGTTATTTACTTGTTTTTTTAGATACTTGTATCTATATTAACTAATATTGATTTAATAAATTTAGCTGAAATTCTTTTGCATTTTTAATACTGAAATAAATTGTTTATTGTAATGAACTAATGTATTAATTATTCTTATTGGTATATATCAGTTATTATGTCAATATAATTAAACTAAAATGTTTGAATTTTGCTTTAAATGATTTTTATATTTAAATGAACAGTATATTTACTGCAAAATGAATGGAAACTTAATTTTTATTATAAAAGTAAAAAATTTATATAGTGTATAAATATAAGCAATTTTAAGAAGTCGCTTTCTATTGTTCTGTACTATTGAAATTAATATCATATTCTTTTTTAATTTGATACTAATTAAAAAAAAATATGTTTGAACAAAAGTAGTAACAATCCTAATTATAATTATAATTATAATTATAATATAATTAAAGTCAGTCTCAAGATTTTTTTATTACACATATACATTAGTAAAGCAATATTTGATAACGTTTATTTTTAATTAAATATTTCATGTTAGTATCAAATTTTTTTTTAATTTTATACAACCATTAAGTACAAAGTTTTTGCTAAAACTCTATGCATAGTACATTCTTACTATATGTATTGTTTAATATTCATGAAAAAATTGACTGAAAAAAAAGACTGAATGATTTAGAGAAGTGCAAGTAACAAATTTTGTACATTCACTATTTTACTAATAATTTTTATAAATAATACAAAAAATCTTTCGATTTATATTGTATATTTACATTTATTTAAAAAAAATTATATAAATAAAAGTCTTTTCTTATTTAATAGTCAATGAGTATAATCATAGAATAGTCACTTGCAAGTTTCTTTTAAGGGATACCAGATAATGAAAATGATTTTTTTCAAATTAATTTTTCTATGTCAATTATACATTTTAATTATATTTTCTATCCCTACGCAAATATTAAGTAAATGTGTCTATTTAATAAAAATAAACTTGATATTACTAATTCGTATTTATATTGAAATGTCTTAAACGAATGTTATAATGAATATTAGTCTAATGAAATTGCATGGTTTCAAAGCCAGTGTTATATAGGTGGATGGGAAAAATAACAATAGATTTTGTTAAACAAAATTTGAAAACAATGAAAAAAGAATAAGTGTTTATGATACCTTAATGGTTTTATTTTTAATAAAATCTTTTATAAATAGTAAAGTAAGCGTTGATCTTTTGAGATGTTTTCATATTGAGCAAGAAATTTACAACGGCCCTTTAATTGCTTAACATGAGACAAACATAAGGGAAACGTAGTAGATAAGATAATTATGAACTTGAAAATTCATATTTTTTTGGTCCAACAAAATGTTTACGTCTGGAGTAGTGTTGGATAAAATATAAGAATAGATAATAAAATTGCTTGTATTAGTTGCAAAAAGCGCTGACTTGTTTGTACATCATGTGCAATAAGATGGGTGCGAGAGAATTTTATCGGTATAAGGTGAAGTCCTTAGCTAGTGCTTTACATAAGTTCTTTCATCGTTGTCGCCTTGATGTATATAACGAGACCGGCTCGGTTTCCCTGTTCCCTGCATACGCAGATCCATTCTTTACAGACCTATCGGGGCTGACACTACAGTCGGGTGTCGGGGTCGGTCCAGGTGGGCGTCTCGTCAAGGATGAATACAGTGTCGGAGGAGGTGGCAATGCAGCTTCGGCCATTGCTGGTGTCGGTGTAGGCTCTGGAATGGATGTTGACGGCGAAATGAATCAGACCATCCAGCACCATCCACCGACCCAAGCATCGGCGTCCAGCAACACCCAACAGTCGCAACAGCCTTTCATGCCCGGGCTATCACAGTCAACAGTCGGTAAATCCTTCCCATCTCAGTATACAATTATTTATAACGTTGATTTTGCGACAGTGTGATGTAAGCATAAGATTACATTTTAACTTAGAACGTGTGAACGCTACCTTACCGATCATGACCTGGTGAGTAAACGTTTGAGGTTAAACAACTAATTGTCATATAAATTCATGGCTACTAGACGGGTCCAGTTTTGTTTATGATTTAAAATTTTCATCCATTTTAATTCAGATATCAAATTGCTTGCATCCATCAATACAATTACTTTAATTAACATTTAAGTAGAACGATGTTGGTAAGGTAATCAAATACGCACAAATTTTGGAAGTCTAAATCTTAGATAACAGTAAACTGCACTGATTTAATTACCTTTTTAATAATTAAATTTTCTGTAACTAATAAGTAATGTTTAATATTAACCTAGTCGTTTTATTTATTAAATAAAATTATTATAAATTAAAGTGACTTTTTTTTAATTAAAATAAAAACAATACTTAATGGGTATTCTGCCTTGTTTATTTATTCAGTAGTAGTTGTGCATTGTGTATTTAAAATCCTTAACTAGCTTCATTTTTGTATTACAACTAAAATAATATATAGTTATGTAGAAAGGCTTGTTAATTATTGTTTCATTTATTTATTTAAAGGAATGCAAAGTTAACAATTTATTGACTGAAATGCGTAATACTTTCTTTTTTATTGTATGCAACTTAATGAATACGTAAACTCATGTGTTTAATGATATTAAGGAATGGCTTTTTAGTTTTATATTATATTTTCTGTATATTATATTTAAAAAATTCAATTATAAAATGCATATATTATATTAAATGGCCTATAAAATATGAAATAATATACAAACAAAAGTTAATTTCATCTTTATAATGGCATATTTCATTGTAAGAAAAATTAAATAATATAGAATAAAACTACGGTTTCTAAACGAATTTATAACAGTGTATTTAATAACTTTAATTTATTATAAAAATAAGAAAATTAATTTTATATATGTATTTGATTCATGTTATATTATTGTAGATGTAATATATTCTTATTTGTAAAGATTATTTTAAAAATGCCATTATATCAACAAAGAAGGAAAATTTTGAATGCAATTATTATGATAGTTCAAATTTAAAAGCATAATATTTCAGAATATTTTTATATATAGATATTATAAACAGGCTTTTATTATAACAAAATTTTAATAATTTTCTTTTTTTTTTCTTTTTCAATATATTTACATAAACAAATATATGTATATTATTATTGAAAAAATAATTTTCATTGTTCAAACCTTCATTCGTAATGAATGATTTATTATATAAAATAGTTAGTGTTTATTCTATTGCATGTATTCTAAAACAAATACAGGTAGTGGATAATCAATATAGGTCACATTTGTAAATTAAATATGCTCCCACTATGCGTTTCCTTTATATAAGAATGCTTTTTCTAATAAGTATTATTATTTATATTTTTTATTTTTTATTTACGAAAACAATATTGCTTAAGATAATTAACACTACAGAAATAGTAAATATAAGTCCATTTCCAATAAATCACATTTCGTTATAATAACTTATGCATTCCTTAAATATTAAGATAGTAATTTTTTTAACTTATGCCTACGTTACTTCTTTTTCACTTATAATCCGATCCCTTTCCAACTATTTTTTTCTCTTTTTTTTATTTATATTGTTTGGCACACAGCTAATGGTGAGGGAATGTTTAACGGGGGAACGAATAGTGCTAATCCCCGCGGCAAGCTGGAAGATAATAGTTCATGCACTCGGCAGACTTGGATTCCTACGCCACACCATTCCTCAGCGCGAAACATACACCATTGTACGTAGATTACGATGCATATGCCTTGGCTATACAGCTTTTCTCTTTTTATTCTCCATTCTTGTATTTATTTTTCACCTCTTTCCCCACTCTTCACACACACATATTTGTTATTTGGCTAATACATGCTGATTAAAACGCCAATTTAAAAAATTCTCTTTATTTTTATTTTGAGTTGCACTTTTAGATTATTGTAATCGTTATGTAGAATTTTGGAACGTTGACAATCATTTCTGAACGCAATAAATGTCAAAACAAAAATTTATTGCACTGAATATATATTTGTATGATAATATTTTTAGAATAATACCCTCGAAGGTAAGATAAATTAATTTTTGTGAGAAAATTAATGCAAAAAATTTATTTGCAAAATTATAATATCCGATAATTTCAAATAATGATGTCAATTTTATTTTGAAATTTAAATATTTTCTATTTCAAGTAAAGTAAAATTAATTGCTATTTTTGAAAATAGAAATTAAGGACTTAATATTTGAATACTGCTATTCTACAAAGATTAAAAATACTCAAATTAATTGCTTGAAATTAGTATAAAAACAAATTTATTCGAAAATTTTTTACCTTAAGTTCCATATACTTACATTTAAGAAAATAAGAATAAAAATTGTTTGTAATTTTTAAAATTACATTAAAGATCCATTGTTCACGACAACATGACTTGTTAAAAAACTAAGAATTTTTTTATGAATTTGTGATTGTATAATAATATAATATAATAGTCTAAAATGAATGCGCAATGAAGTATTTTAAATTATTTATTATAACTTTAAAATAACCAAGGAATTAAATGTGATTTTTCTATTATTAATTGATCTTAAACGAAATTTGTGAATATTAAATTTTAGTAATATGCAAATAAATTACTGAATCGTAGGTAATCAACAACAGTCGTTAAATTCAACAAGCGCTAATAATAGTGGTCAAATTTTAAATCCTGCACAAGGACAAGGCAACGAAACATTTTATGGTACGACAACACCACCTCAGGATCTTAATCAAGCGCCATCGTCCGTAGATGCATTGACAGCTACACTTAGTAAGTTTTTTTTTACATTATTTTTATGCTTATATATATATATATGCTTATTATTGTTACATATATATGCTTATATATATGCTTATACATATTAGTATAAACAATACTATTGCATATAAAATAATTAGCGGAATGTGAGTAAAGATATTATGACATTACAATAGATAATATATTTAAAAATAACAACTTAATAATAAACTACTTATAAATAAAATAATTAAATTGAATAATTAATTTGAAAATAATTAATTATGAGTAGAAATATTTTTTATTCCGAACAGAACAAAAGAGCAAATAATAAATAATTTTATTGGATTTGAAAACTTTGTTATGAAGGTTTATACACATTAACATAACCATTATACTTTAATTAATTTCTGTTAAGTTCTGCTTACGTCATGTATTTTTCAAAAACACTTTCTGACAAATTCATGTTATGCCAATTTTTCACGAATTGTATCATACATATATATTTATTTAAAATGGACGAGAGATTATAAATTTGTTATATAATTTGTTTTTTTTTTTATTTTTTAAATACTAAAGTTAAAATTATCTTTTAATAAATACATATAAAAATCAGAAAGCCTATATTTTATAAATTATTTGTGAATTGTAACGACAATACACCAATACTTATTACACACGCATTTTAGTTCAGATTAAATCATAATTATAGATATTCATCGTCTTAAAATTCAAATCATAATTATATTCAATTTATATTCTTATATTATTCAAATTTATATTTTTGTAAAATCGATTTTTAATTAAAAAATAAAGAGATCTAAAAATGGAGAAACCAAGAATAAAGAAAAACTGTTTTTTTTTAATTAAAAAATAAAAAAACAAACTTACAGTTTCAAACATATCTTTTCATTTATGTCATAAATAAATCGTTAAGTAAACAGAATAAGACTAAAAATCCAATTATGCCTAGGCAAATTAAAATTAAAATTATTTTAATCACAAAATGATAGAAATATTCAATGATTAAGATTATATAATTAAGTTTAATTTTTTATCTATTAAAGCTTGTAACTTTAGAAAGCATTGTATTTAGTAAGAGTAACTAATACGAAATAATTCAACAACAATAAATAAAATTCATTGGCTCAATAATCGAAAAGGTTTTTATTTATAGTCAGTAATATTTGATAAGTAATATTTGAAATATTTAAATACTAACTTTCATTAGTATGCATTTTAAATATACGCCATCCGTTACTTAATTTAATATTTATTTAATTAAATTATAACGAAATAGTAACATTTTTATTTTTCAATTTGTATAAAAATATTTTGTTGTAATAAATATGTTTTTAAACGATAATACTAATAAAAATACAAAGAAATTTGTATTATTTAGTTAAATTTATACCAAAATTTGATAGTGTTAAAATGATTAAAATGTAATAAAACATACCGCTTTAGATGCATTTAAATACACATTTAAATACAATTTTTTATATATTGGTTTTTTTTATTTTTTTTATATATTAATAAAAAAATTATAATAGATTTTGATTATTTAATAAATCCTTTTTTGGGATTAAATTTTTAGTGCCATGTTAAAGAATGATAGTTGATAATTAAAATTATGTATATTTTTGCAGCCGGTGGAAATCAAAGTTCACCAGTATCTCCAGTTCATCTTCATCATCAAAATGGTTTCGCAGTTGCCACTGTTTCAAATCCTTATAATACTGGAGCACCACAATGGACTGGCGCAAATACACTTACGTATACGCAAAGCATGCAGCCGCCTGATCATCGACATCTTCATACAACTTCTTACTGTGAGTCTTCTTATCTGTATTAGCTTTCATGCATGTCCAAAAAACAATTGCATTTGCATTTAAAGTACGAAAAATTAAAATATAGAATTGTATTCATTAGAAGCTGTGATTTATGCACTTATTCTCTATATATTGAATTGTATATGAATATATTGATATATTGAAATCTGCTGTTAAAACATTTTAATTTATTTTGAAATATTATTCATATAGATTCTATAGATTGAAATATAACCAGTGGCAAGAAATTTAGAATTGTTAATAAAGGACATTATAATAATTAAATTTTTACAATTTGACGAATATTTTCGTAAAGGTTAATACATGTATTATTATTATTATGGTTGTTGTTACTATTTGTTGCTACTGCTGCTGCTTTTATTGTTAATGTAGATAGATAAAATAAAATACATTAAAGAAAAATGGATATTACAAAAACAACAAAAACATTTTCTTAAAATTTGTATTTAATTTTGAATTACTCGTGTAAATTACATTCAATTTTTTATTTAAAATAAAAAATAAAGCTCAATCTTTTCATTGTGAATTTATGTCAGTTTTACACAACAAACTGAACGTAAATTCGTGTTAATTTTTTTAAAAAAATTTTCATCGTTACAGGGGGAAATCACGGAGCTGACGTAACAGGAAGTATAGGGGGTGGATTGCTCTCGAGTCAGCCCGCTCCTGAGTATTGGTGTTCGGTAGCGTATTTCGAGCTCGACACACAAGTAGGTGAGACCTTCAAGGTCAGCAGCGGCTGTCCAACTGTCACCGTCGACGGATACGTCGATCCCAGCGGTGGCAATAGATTTTGTCTGGGAGCTCTCAGCAATGTTCATCGCACGGAACAAAGTGAAAGAGCTCGACTTCATATAGGTATTAACTTCTAAATTTTCATTCTTTTTCTTCTTATTATTATTCGTATTTGGGCTTTTTATTTATTTGTCTTTCAACAGCATTTTGAGGCAGCTTTTATTTTTTCAATAAAATTTATTTCAGTTAATCAAGTAATTTTAAGTAATCTTTTTAAGTAATTCCAAGTAATCTTTTCAAATAATTCCAAGTAATCTTTTCAAGTAATTCCAAGTAATCTTTTCAAGTAATTTCAAGTAATCTTATCTATTTAGTAATGATAAATTATTCTTGTCGAAACTTACTTTTATTCGGCTATTCTATAGAAATTAATAAATAAAGATTTTCAATTGATAAAAAATGTAGTATATGTGCTTCACTGCAAAAGCAAAAATTTAAAGAGAGTAAAGAGAAATGCTACATATTAGCATCGTAATTGATGATTGTAGGCAAGGGCGTGGTACTTGATCTGCGAGGCGAGGGCGACGTATGGTTGAGGTGTCAGAGCGAGCATAGCGTGTTTGTGCAGTCATATTATTTGGACCGTGAAGCCGGCCGGGCGCCAGGTGACGCCGTCCACAAGATCTATCCCTCGGCTTATATCAAGGTCTTTGATTTGCGACAATGCCATAAGCAGATGAGGGGCCAGGCGGCGACCGCCCAGGCAGCGGCGGCGGCTCAAGCTGCCGCGGTTGCCGGACACCTTACCCACGGGGCACCCATTACGAAAAGTAAACCGCCCATCTTAACTTTCTGATTTCGTTCAATCCGAGTACGTTCAATCCGAGTGCGGGTCAGCTGTAAAATTATGTTTTATGATGCGTTATGTAAAAAGTTGGATTTGTTAGGACATTGTTAAAATAATATAAAATTAAATATAATATATTGGTATTTTAGGGGATTATTTTAATTTCCTCCACACGTTCAATAATCATTAAAAGTATATGAAAATTGTATATAATAATATACAATACTTATTGATAATAAAGATTATAATTCATTGTCGATTTCAGCAAATTTTATTTTTTTGCTTATATTCCCGCCTGACTATTTCTTTTTTGAAATAATAATTGCACAATAATACTTCGGAACTTAATTTTAAAATATCGTTTTTAAGTATCAAATTATAGAAATGAGATTGCATATGATCAGGCGTTTATTACAAACTATGTTAAATTTATAAATGTAGCTTATTTCACAAGTAAATAATTATTACATTGAAAAGAAAGCTATTTAAGTATCTATTGTAGAAGTTAATACAAAATATGTTATTATCATTATACATTTATATCTAGGTCTTAGTGCAGCTGCCGGTATTGGCGTCGATGATCTCCGTCGTTTGTGTATTTTACGACTAAGTTTTGTAAAAGGATGGGGTCCTGATTATCCTAGACAAAGCATAAAAGAAACCCCATGTTGGATAGAGGTAATCACATTATTTTTAATTTTATGTAAAAATACTGGTTAAATTTTATTATTTAGAAACATCTTTACACATGCTTTAAAAAAGGCAAAAGAGATACTATACAAATAAAAAATTAAGATTGACTTATTATTAAAAACGAGACTAAGAAATTCTGTGCAATATTTATTTATTTTATAAAGTTATAAACAGCTGTATAAAAGAATTTTTATATTTTGTTAACTACTTCATAGAACATATAATGATAATTTCTAATATAAATTATTCAAATACATTGTTTTGATTAAATTTTACACAGACGTTGATAATATAAATTTACAATAGAAAACATCAATTTTTGAAAATATTATGTAGAAATAAGCAATTCTATTTAATTTTTTTTAATAAAAATATTAATCTACCCTTGATAAAGTTATGTGGCATAAATAAGAAATTTATCGTACGATCTATGAAATTAAATGTAGTTTATGAAAAATTTCCAAATTATTTTTTAAAATGAAATTGAATATTTGTTAACTTTAATCATAACTTTATTATAATTATTTTCTCTTAAAAACTTCAATTTAAAAATGTTTATAAAATTAAAGAATCTTGTTCACAATGTGCACTCAAACACTTTTCTATCTTTAAGATATATATTATTTCGTGGTTATAAAAATAATGTTTACACTATAAGATAGAGTAAAGAGGTATTAAATTATACATCCGAAACTAGGTACATCTGCATCGAGCACTGCAACTCCTTGACGAAGTGCTGCATACAATGCCAATAGATGGACCGCGCGGCATTGAATAATCGCTGACTAACAGCAAGCCGCTTAACGTAAAAGAATCTGGATTTATTTGATTAATCTTCCGTTTCTATAAAGAAAAAAAGAAACAAGTATGTTTTCATGTGTATATACGTAAACACGCTTGCGCAATAAAAAATACAGATGCAAGGAAATCCAGTAACAAAAAAAGGCAGGCATTATAAATACATTTAGAAAATCATTAATGCTCTCAATTTTAAAAGACTCAGAAAACCAAATGAACCAGTGACGATGAAGAACAATAAATAATATTAATTGATATTGAAGAGGGAAAAGTAAGATATAGATAGGAAGAGAGAGAGAGAGAGAGAGAGAAAGAGAGAGAGAGAGAGAGAGAGAGAGAGAGAGAGAGAGAGAGAGAG
>JAPYYT010004236.1:0-10418 GCA_030522565.1 Ceratosolen corneri | reverse complement strand
TGCGCCACATTCAAGACGATCGTCGATTGACAAATCTGGAAAGGACGAGAGCGTAGAACCTGCAGACCGAAGGCAAGTAGCGATACGTAAAACCTGTAAAACTAAAAGGCCTTGTAAAGCTCAGTAACTTTAGTGAAGTCCAGTAAAGGCCACTAAAATAATTAATAGTAAACTTTGTAAAGCTCAGTAACTTTAGTGAAATCCAGTATAGGCCAAAAAAGATAATTAAAAATAGGCTTTGTAAATCTCAGTAACTTTAGTGAAATCCAGTAAAGGCCAGTAAGATAAAATAACAAATTAATAAAGAATATTAAAGAAAAATAGAATTGAAAGAATAATTAGTGCTTTTGTTATAAATTAATTCAAGAACGTTAAACTTTAAAACTAAAAACAATTAATAAGAGTAAAGAACAAGACAGAGTAATTTTCATATGTAAACCCAAAATTGTGTAAAGAAAGTTTCTAATTGATTTTCAATAAATATCAATTCACAGCATTACATTCGACCTCCCGGGTCTGCGTGTCTTTCTACACTGCCATCTCTCCTCTACCACTATCGGCCTCTCCCCCCTTCATTTAGGAGAGCTCTTCATCGGGAAAGTTGCCCGAACATAAGTTAATAAGATTGGATTACGAAATAAAGAACATATTTATTAGGATAGTAGATTTTAGATAGATTTAACTTAGATATTTATCTTAGATACAAGACTATTAAATAATCATGAACAATCAGTATATAGAGCCAAAACTATAAGTTCAAGAGAAATTCAGTCAGTAACGAATCATTAATCAGTGCAAATCCAGTATCAGCTCCACCTTCGCGGCGATGAACTTATAACTAGTCGTCAAAGTCAAAATCATTGCCAAAGAAAAATTTAAGATTAAAGTTATGATCTGAATCAATTCATATTTCATACTAATTACTTAATTAACATTGTGCCAAAGAACACCAATCAATCTCACCAGTGTGACGAGTAATTTACAATTTATTGCCGTTTTTCGAAATTATGTAATCACATTTAAGTCAAAGATATTTTATATTTAATTACGTTTAACAATCATTATTAATAAGACAATTTACTATTTTTTAATTAATCTATTACGCTCTGTTTATAACATCCCTGCTATGTTTCCTCTTCCTCGCGCCATCTTAGGGAAAGTAACTATTTAACTATTTATACAATTTAACTATCCAGAAATAAAATTAACAATCTTAAATAAGATCTAATTTCTTCTAAAAGAATATATTCTCTGAAGAAAGAACTCTTTCGATGCAAGTCATAGCCTTTAATTTAACGACAAAAAAATAAAAATCCTGTACACTGCATACTGTAAATTCTGAATACTACATTTTTTCATGTATCTTATAAATAACAGTGAGTCACGTCTTATAAAAATACCGTTGCATCTAGTCGCCCTATATTTTCAATAGATCTTACTGAGAGGGATTAATGTCACGAGTATGAGTTATAAATTCAAATTTTTTATAAAAATATAAAATGTCTTATAGGTAACTATAAAAAGATTAAATTAAACACAATCAATTAAATAGCATATTTATGCTATTAGGTAGAAGCTTATAGCATAAAATAAATTGTATTTTAGTTTTCATTGTTTTAATTATCTATTATGCTTTTCTATACTTTGAGGTATATCGATTATATATTAATTGTAAGAATGTTATGTTTCATGCCAAAAGAAGAATTACACAAAATAAATTCGAATTTATTTTTATCATTAATAATTTACAAAAATCACGCATTTGTGTTCACATCCTGATTGTGTTAATAATTCTACAACTCATCTCTTGCATAATAACTTATGCTAGGTTGATTTTAATAAATAATTTTGTTTATTATTGCATTTGGCTAGCATCTAATCTAGTATCTAAAATTTAATAATAGTACTTGATTTACTTTATAAAATATTTTCGAGTAATATATGCTTATTATTATGCATATTTTCTCGTTTATGATTATTATATTTTCATTCTCATTCTTTTTTAATGTTTAAATTTCCTATTTATATTTATTTAATCTTTTGCATTATTTGTCAAACTTTACTATAATTCACATGGTCATTTCTTTAAGTCTTCAAATACTAAACATATGCTTCAGTTTCTAATTGTTATTTCTAATTCTCTTTCTTCTTTTATTTCACTTGTCTTAAATTACAATTATAATTATTTTTAAAAAATTAGGAGACTTTATTTATGTATATTAAAATTCAATATCTTAAATGTTTGTAAATTAATTTACTTTAATTAAAAATATTATTGACTTTCTAAGTTTAAATTAAGTTTTTTTTTACAATTACAATAAAAATTCTTAACAACAATATTTTGTTCATACATTTGATTTTCATTAGTATGATACAAGTCTTTTTATGCCTTATATCTTGCTTTTGATACTTATTATACTATAGTTATTCGTAGCTCGGTTGACTAAAGTGTTGCTCTCTCTTGTTATATTGTCGCTCTGTTCCTGTTGTTCTGAGGTTCGAATCATTTTTTCAATCTTGAAAATATTGTTTTACAATACTACCATCTATTATTTAATAAATTATGTTCCAATCTTATGTATGTCCTTGTGTTACCTGTGCACGCGATCATTTAGTGCATTAAGGTGTTAAATAGGACTAAAATTAAAGATTAAAAAAACTATTTATTAGTATTCAAATTGTATGTCTAATTTGAGTATTGGATTTTTCGACAATAATTTTTTTTATTACATTATCGAAATATTTACATTTAAGAAACTTTAAAAGGATTTTTCTTCTTAAGGAAAAGCATGAAATATAAGCTATAAATTACTTTTAAAGATTTTGGAAATACATTATTAATTCATGTTTCAAAATATTAATTACCATTGATAGCAATAAACATCACATCTCAGATCAACATGTCTTTTAAACATTTTATAGTTATTTCCAATATTAAGATTCAAAAAAAAGCTATCTATTTGTACTAAAAATTTATTTCTACACTCATAATTATTATACTTATTAAAAACTTTGAATTCTTAATATTTTAATTATGCTTTAACGTATGAAAATAATTAATTTTTGTTTATTGTTTGGATTAATACTTGTCTAATACTAATCACTTATTACTAAATAGCTTTACAATACATTATGTGAAAGATGTATTAAAAAAAAAAACAATATAAAAATTAGTGTATTAGAAAATAAAATAATTCATTCATTCCAGCAAAAATATTATTTTTCAACAAAATTTGTATTCTACATATTAATTTCTGTTTTTTTCAGGCATTTTCTAATTAATTATTTTTTTTTTTATTCTTTTTTTAATAATTGTTTCAGTACATGCTGATCTGTAATATACAAATAGTTTATAATAAAGTAAATGTATTCTTAGAATGAATTTGTATTTAATTCATACATTTATTCAATAATATAAATATTTTATTATAATTCAAATCAATTTTATTATACTTTTAGAATATTATTTGAAAAAAATTGAAAATGTACTCTAAATTATTTAAATAAAACATAATGAATATTCATAATGATAATATACCATAAAAATAAATATAATCCATAACATGATATATATGTATGTTCGAAAACCGAATAGAAAAAGGAGAATCTTTAAATAATATTGTTTCTTTACTTTTGCTTCGAATGTTTTTTATATTTATGATTTTATGAAATAATATTTCATGTATATATTTTTGAGTAGACAGTGATTTGAAACGGTCGAGTTATCGCTGCATTGTGCTCGAAAGGTCGTCGATGGTCGGTATGACCATCATGTGCTGTGCAAGGCGCGTGTCATAAATGTTACGGACAAATCCTTCCAGGAATTAATGCGCAGTTGTCACATATCGTACGAGTTGTTTATCACAACAAAGATGCATATTTTGAATAGTGTAAACATCAAGCGATGTCACGGGCCGAAACGTCGTGACAAGGTTTACGCGCTGATACCACAACGTCTAAAGACAGCATTATATTTTAATACGTTAAAATAAAAACCAGTTTACATTAAGCATTACCCACGCCACTTTGCCTCTATTTCATTCTACCCTGCTATCTCTCTATTACCACTGTCCACCTCTCCCTCCCACCATCTGGGAGAGTATTTTTCTTGGGCTTAATTTCCGAACAATAGCAGTTGACCTATATAATTATTTATGTACAGATATTTATGATAAATATTTATATTTGCTTAATATTAATATTTATATGATAAATATTTATAAATTATCGAATAAATAAAAATATAAATATTCTAAGAAAATATGGCCAGCAACAAATTGTATTTTTCCATATTATTTGCTCATAACAATTGTTAGAGATTTTGTTGGTTTTTCAATCATCTGTACTACCTTTTTGTTTATAAATTCTTTTGCAAAAACTTTTTACGACCATGTTTATTCGGAGTTCATCTCGAGATTTCGGCAATGGTCAATATGACCAGCAAGTGTCTTGCAATACGAGCTTAGTAAAAGTAAGTGATAAGACCTTCTAAGAATAACTGTATAGTTACAAAACGTCGTGATATTTTCATAATGAACCGATACAAATTTGAAAACCATGCAAACCCAAGCTATGCTTCAATGTCCCGAAGTTTATTCCACCACTTGGCCGTTACCTCCTTCAAAAGGGCATTGACGCTATTTGGCTATAGTTCCAATGACAGCTGAAAATTAGTTTTCACCTAATCATCAAAACTTTCCACTCCCGAAAAATTCTAAGATGTCCACCGTTATTCAAAGATCGGGATGAAGATATTAAAACTAAACAGCACGCGCGCTTCGCTTCAAAATTCTAGATATCACGCTCTCTTTAAAATAGTCTTTAAATTGAAAATACAGTAGTCTTACAATCGAAGAGATTGTCAAACATCGGTGTTTGGCAATTAAGTTGAAGCCTTTACAGGACGCTGATACCAAGCAACTGCAAGTTACATAACAAAAGCCTGGGCTTGTGGTATTTAATTTACGCCTTAGCGCGGCCACCAACCTTAGCCCACAGTTGCTCATCCTCAACTGGACCACGGCTACGAGGTGTTCAATTTACAACTAAACGCTGCATCCAATACCAACCTGGATTACGTTCACCGAGGGAAGTATAAGAGGAAGAGCGATATAGACAAGCAGCGAAAACACATATATATTACTGGAACGCGACTGTCGCTGTGCTTTGTGTAGAACATCGAACGCGCAAACAATCTATTGTATAAGTACAGAAAGTATTTAATAAATAATAATACTACCAGGCCTAAACAGTAATGCAATTACAAAGAATGTAAAGGCCAGTAGACTCATATACGATTAACACCAATTATTAGACTAGAATAAATAACACAGAAAAATAATTAATAGAATCAATCTAAGTTTAGCAGTATTCAATTTACACCTGAATATTACCATAGCAAGGAACATACAATTCAAGAAAAAGACCGAGTTATAATTTCCATCTATTTTTAATAAACACAATTTACAGTTTACGTACGACTTGTGACTTAATTTCTTTCTTATTTGCTGAATCTCCCCTTTCACTATCTATTTCTCCCCTACACTACCGGAGTACCCTACACTGCGGAGAGTACTCACTGGGGTTAATTTCCAAAAAAGACTAGATATTTAATTATACTTTTGTTCGAGATTCTGTTAACAAATCTCGTGTGAGTTTGTTTAGAGTCACAACCTTCTCTTATTTAGAATGCTCATATGACTCAAGTAGAAAATGTAAATACAGGCCGAATAAAAGCATCGGCAGTTAGTTCAAATATAGCAATCTGTTTGGGATTGTTACCAATGTTTTATTTTACTCCTTAAGGTGAGTGAAGAGATACGAATAGTGGAAAGAGAGGATAGAAGTCGGTTCTCAGAAAAGAGTCGTTGAACTAAGTTTAAATGTAATCTAGTAATAATTTTATTTATCTTCAAATATTTAATATAAAAATTACGAGAGTTTGTTGGATGATTAAGATTAAATGTTTAATAATGCGAGAATTGAAATTCGAAATTAATAGCGATTAGGGATATATATGGATTAAAGAAAGGAAGGAATTGGGTATGATATTATTATTATTAGTGGTATGTTAGTGAATGGCTGAGTTACCTCTGATAGTAGCAATTGGTTAAGGTTTTGTATACTTAATGTGGGTGGCTGCAGTAAATATATAAATTATGAATATTGGTATTTCTTGATCTGCCTGTTTGTAGTGACTGGGATTGTTAATAGGTCTAAATAATTTATATGTATTAGCTATTAAACGTCCACTGCTTAATAAGAGGAGATACTCATGAGAAATACTTGTACGATTTCTTATTTAATTCGCGTGGTTCTTATGTAAGTGGTAGTGATAATAAATATATATCTAAAACTTACTAAGCATACATTATTATTATACAGTCATTATTATTATATTATTATACATATCCGTATCTTAATGGGTGGCAGTATAATACGATTAAATTTCTTTTGTACGTTTTGTATGAAAATTAGAGTGTAAACTGCAGCCTTGCCTCGAGGTAATCAAGTACTTATAAAACTACCAAGTACAATAATGAAAATAATACTTTACGCTTTGAGGAGTCAGAAGAAACTGTTCGTCCGGTCCGTGCGTCCGTAGTCGACCTTTTGTCAGTAAGATACATAGCTCGCAAGTGTTTAAAATAACGCTTAATCAAGCGATCATTTACAAAATTCGTAGAATCTAATATATATAAGCAAATGAATACGTTCACTCATGGAAATGTTAAAGGGGAGATTTTCGATATCAAGCGGAATCTCGAATACGATCAGACTGGTCATGTTTAGTTATTGATCCCTGCTCTTATCATAAGTTATATTCAAGCCAGCAGTCATATTAAAATCTGTGTTATCTTGAGACCTGTGATATTGTAACAGTTTGTGATAATTCGGTTCAATCAACTCGAATTGGAGACACGATTCAAACTAGGTACTAGGGCTACTAACCTGCGAATCCACATTCTTTCTAAAAAGTTCATATAAATTAACATCCGACACAGCATTAAGCGGACATTAAAGCTAACAGGACCGAATCTCGACTCACATAATTTCTACTCTCATATATCAGTTTCCATAGTTCGGGAATTAAGCCCGAAAAAACACTCTCCTAGATGGAGGGAGAGAGAGGCGGATAGTGGAGGTAGAGAGATAGCAGGGTAGAATAGAACAGAGGTTAAGTGGCGTGGATAATGCTGTAAAATGGTGTTTATTTAACTGCTTTCATTTTAATGCTGTCCTTAGACGTTGTTGTATAATTATAATGCGGTTTTAATTTAGAATTACAGATCTTGAATTATCTTAACATTCAGACATGAATTGAATACCGCGATAGCTTGACGTGAATTTATACATATGTTGAGTTTCGTGAGTTTAATTAAAAGTTGCTTATTTCAGCGCGGACGCAATCTTCAGGCGTAAGTTGAATCTTATGACGCTTGGAGTGATGTTATTGATGTTATTGATTGTAGTCCACGCTACAGCAATATTCAGGCGTAAGTTGAATCTTACCAAGCATGGACTTGTTGTGTCCCTTTAGATCAACAGGGTTTAACTGCTGGTCTGTGTGTGAGTTCACTGGATTATTCCACTCGTGCTTGTTTGCGCCATTCCTTGTTTGCCGCGATTGAGTATTGGCCACCGTCTCTATTTTGGTCGCGTTGAGTTTGTAACACAGCCCAGAGCTCGCTGCTTCCCTTACAGTGCGTGCCTTGAGCTTCCTTGAATCTTGATGCTTTACTTGTGCACTGATCGCGGAGAAGCCCTTCACTAATCATAACCTTGTATTGAGAGATCATTGGTCAATGAATCGATACTATGATTCTGAAGACCAAAGCGGAATCTGAAGCAGCGTGCTGGCGCCGCTGCACTTAAACTCTTCACCCCGCTCTTTGCGGGGGAGGACTTTCCTCGCAGTTCGATGAGAGTGGGAAATTTTGGTTATTGGATGACAACTAATTATTCAGTTGTCATTGGTGCCCTTTGAACGATAGTGTTGGCGCTCTTTTAGGCGGTGGAGGCATCGAAGCGGCGGTCGGCCGCACGTCGGAGCTCCGGATCGGCGCGTAAACCTTGTCCCGACGTTTCGGCCCGTGATGTCGCTTAATGTTTACACTATTCAAAATATGCATCTATGTTGTGATAAACAACTCGTACGATATTTGACAACTGCGCGTTAATTCCTGGAAGGATTTGTCCGTTACGTAAAGGACACGCACCTTGCAGAGTACATGATTGTCATACAGACCATCGAAGAACTTTTGAGTACAATGCAAGGATAACTCGATCGTTTCAAATCACTGTCTACTCAAAAATATATACATGAAATATTATTGAAAAATTCGTTGCTCTTTGGGGACATCGGGCATGTATAAATATAAAAGACATTCTAAGCAAAAAAGTAAAGAATCAATATTATTTAGGGATCCTCTTTCTTCTATTTGGTTCTCGAATAGCTATACTTCGCTTATACCGTCTAGAAATATTAAGTACGATTCAGATTTATTAATAACAATTTTACTAACATTTTGATTTGAGCATAACGTATAAAAACATAATTAACATTACAGCATAATTACGTTCATAATGTATAAAATTAATAACTTTTGCACATCATTAGTTAGTTTTTCTTTATTGCATCTCTATAATACAAAATTATTAAAATGGAATTAAACATAATTTATATTTTGATTCCTCTCAATAGTAATAATTATCTGTAACAAGAATTATATGGAACAATGTCTAGTAGCTAATTTAAGACTTATAAGAATAAATTAACAATCAAACTAATCAATAAATAGATAACCAACAACTAACAGTCAAAGTATCCAGTCATTAATAAAAAACCCGTAAATAATCAATTATGAAAAATGAAAAAGAACACTTCTATATATAACTGAAAAAATAAAAAACAGAACTTTTATAGCTTTATTGCTTTTCTATTATTGCAAATTATAAAAAATTATAGACGACTTTCTCTCTCTCTCTCTCTCTCTCTCTCTCTCTCTCTCTCTCTCTGCAGTTTGGAAGTTATTTTATTCGATAAATGAAAATAAAAAAAAATTATTAAATATGCATTTTTAAATATCTACAGCTTTCCTACTATAATTTTAATTTAACGAATTATTCAAAATCCACTATATTTAAATGGCTTTTATATTCAATTTATACAACATTAAAATTTATATAAAGTATTAGTTTAAATTTATTAATATAAATACTAAAATATTTTGAATAATCATCAAGATACTTGTTCAAGAATTAACCCGAGTGTGAACTCTCCCTAAGATGATAAAGGAAAGAGGCAGATAGTGGAAGGGGAGCGGTCGAAGCAGATATAAATAGGTCCACCAAATTTTGTATGTAACTATAATAGCGATTATTGATAATTATATACAGAATATAATATTGAAATATAGTTGCATTTATGTTGAAATGGAAAGCTATTATGTTATCTCGTACATATATTATACCTTGATCGAATTTAGTAAATGCATGAACTATTTTCTTGAGATTTCGGAGAAGTAGTCAATGCGATCCTCATTTGGAAGATGAACATCTTGCCGCTAACCTGCTAGTTGTCATCCAGGTAAATACAGCGAAATAAAATAACACAAAACTTATGAATATTGCTAAGATCGGTTCACAGTCAGTATCGTACATTGATCGGTGCACTGGATTAATTAATTATTGGTGTTCCTAGAATCTTTGTAGCGGTATTGATTTTACTTTGTTTTGCAATAAGAAACTCGACAAAGAATAGGGACACTCGAAACTCTATTCCTAGGTAAAGGTTGTAAACTATAAATATATTTTAAATATATTTTAATATAAATAAATTATTATCCCTTTACATCTGGCAACCATAAACATACTGAAATTTCTAACGAATTTTCTAAACAGTAAAGTATTATTGAGAGTATTATTGATAATTTCATGTCTTGTCTACATTAACAGTTTAGTACCTGTAAAAAAATATGCAATAGAAAACTAAATTATAATGTAAATCCATTTGAATATTAAACAAACTTATAATACTAAGTGTTCAAGAATCGAATATTAAAAAGAAGTCCGGTAAATAATATTGTTTCTTTACTTTTCTACTTAGAATGTTTTTATATTTATGATTGCCAGATGTCCTCAAAGAGCAACGAATTTTAAAATAATAATTCATATATATTTTTTGAGTTGACAGTATTTTGAAATGGTCGGATTATCCTTGCATTGTACTCAATAGGTCTTCGATGGTCTGTACGACCATCATGTGCTCTGCAAGGCGCGTGTCATAAAGTAATGGACAAAACCTTCCGGGAATTAATGCGCAGTGTCTAAATATCGTACGAACTGTTTATAATAGCATAAATGCATTTTGTATAGTGTAAACATTAGGTGACGTCGCGAGCCGAGACGTCGGGAAA
>JAPYYT010004235.1:0-10418 GCA_030522565.1 Ceratosolen corneri | reverse complement strand
CGCCACTCACTCCCGAGCTGCTCCCTCGACCTGGCCAACCGAGATCGGCGACTAGTCCCAAGGAGACGACGATTGACCCGGACCAGCCACCAACTTGCACGTGAGCTCCGTGTTGGGCTGAGAGGCTGGCCCCGAGCGCCAACCGGCCATCGCGATACTCACGTGCGCGGATGTATAACTTGGGAAAAACTCGGGGGGGGAGACGGAGCTGGGGACTCCGAGGGGTTGGCGGCCACTTTGCCTTATGAATTATGCAACGCTTGGCAAAGTATGTTATTCCGGGGAGAGGGTCATTAGGGCTTATTGGTCGGAGGAGCTCGCCGATTTGAGAATCTAATTGAATTGGGAGGAGGAGGAGGAGGAGGTCTCGTTATTGCGGGAATAGGCGACATTGCGGATGCTGCGCAAACAAGCTCGAGCATTTGGCGAAAAAGTACTGGGCCCCCCATTCCACGCGTGTCCACGCCAGCTTTATATATGTTTTTGTACTTTATAACGGATGAATTGTGGGGTCCCAATCAGTTTGGAATAACTGAATGGCCATGACGTCATAATCATCTGGATGCCGTGCGTTATGGGTTGATTGGGGTGTCGTCGCGATGGGCTTCGTGCCCTGGTGAAGAAATAATCGGGGAGGGAATTTTCATGGGGATGTGGCCTGAATAGCGATTGGATTCGTTATCGAATAATCAGGAGAATTGGCCAAGCATAGTAAAGGATAAATTTCAATGTGGGATCGTATGGGACGATGACCCATGAGATATCGCTAATTTCCCCTATATTTACCAAGTATTTTAATGGCACTATGCAACAATGCTCTCATTCTTTGCTTACATTCAGCGCTTGTGCAAGGGACTTTTTTTTTTATATGTCCAGAGCTCACTATGCTATCTTCAATTAACACTTGGAACGCAAGTGATTGACAAAATTTCCGTCACCTCCAATCAAACCAATATCCAATACTAGTTAGCGTACAAATAATATTCAGATACTGTGTACTTGTCAATTAAGGTCCATCCACCCCTTACCCAAACTTCAATTCGTTCGTGCACTTTAATAAAAGACTGCTTTCATACTTGGCTTGCATTGGCAATTAATTGTGAATTGCTCTTGGAATATGAGGGACTGGTTAAGCCGAATGGCGGGGACGGTGTGCGTTTGTAAAGATTTAGCTTTAATAACCGAAATTCAGGGATGAAAAGTATTGGTCATTGGAATATTTTGTATATGTCATTGATAATTTTGGCCTTCTGCGTGAGCGTCGATTGAACTAATAAGTCAACTTTGTCGGTCACTAATGATGTTCGCATTAAGTACGTTTAAATGGCACCGAATTATGCACTTGGCCGGACTATTGAGCTCATTAGGACGATCCGATAAGCCGCGAGAAATACGGTATCGAAGCACTTATTTGAGGGTAATGTGAATTACAGTTAAGAATAATAACAGAAGAGAAAAGGTTATCACGTGCGTGTGCTTTATGGGACTGGCCGATGAGATTACAAAGATTTTTAATGAAAATGCAAGCACATACGTTAAGCAGCCGCTGTTGTAGGTGCAATATATTATTATTACGGGGGATAAGATAACCGATTTATGCTTACGAGTAATGTACGGCGATTGCACTAAAGTTCATTTCTTAAAATTTATAACGAAGCGGCTCCTCTCGGCCTGACGAAAATAATAAGCTTCCCGTCAATTTGACGGTCAAAATCGTAAACCCAACAGCTCCACGTCCCTCCCAAAGGCCAAAACGTCCTCGTCCACACTGCCCTCCCTGCCCTCCCCACCTACCATTTACAGCATAACTATTTACGTTTTAACGATTCAAGGGGCGCCTGTTTGAAAGAAGCCAGCCTCGCTTTCAATTCACTAATTGGCAACATAATACAAGTTATCCAAGCCACGGGAGCAGCAGCATTGCAAGCGTTTGCTCGCCAAAGCTCTTTGGCACGATGAAGATTAGCCTGTAACGGAGACCGAATCCTAAAGGTTCAATAAAAAATGAAAGCTGCTTAAGAGCGGCCAGTTTCTTGTACGGGGGGGAGGGCGGGAGGGCGGTTGGCGTTAAGAGCTCGCAAGGAGCGAGGCAGACAGAGGCAGAGGCAAGCAGAGTTGGCCAAAACCAACAAAGACAAATAATTATGGAGAAACGAAGGGTCGGGGCTCGGGGTGCGTGGGGAGGGGGTTGAGGATGCGCCGCGAGGAAGCTCCTCCCGAGTTAGCGGCAACAGCATCATTTCCTCGGCTCCCTTTCTCCGCTTTTTGTTCAGCGCCCAGAGAGAGAGAATAAGACGCGGGACCCGCGGACTGGAGAAAACTTTTCAAATTAATTTCTTGTGGATGACGCGCCGCAGTTTAATGCGAAAACACAGATACTTAATATAATTCAGCGCCGGGGGGGGGGAGCTCGGGAGGGAAGGAGGGGAGGCCAAGATAGGCGCTCTCTTCCGGCGCGCGGCCTTCTTTCCCGCTCGAGCGGAGATTTTCCCGCGGCCGTCTTTGCACCCGATGAAAGCCTCCAAGCCGAAGGCTGACCTCAGCGCTCGCGCCTTTATTAAAAGTTCGTCGGAAGTGGAAAGTGAAAGGTCCCGCGGAGCCGCGAGCTCAAAGAAACGACGGCAAGCGGCAAGTCCTCGGGACAAAGTCGTTGTCATATAGCGGGACACGCCGCTGCGGTTGAAAGGCAGCCACTTCCGGCGACCCAGTTGCCGAAGCGGGTGACGGGGGGTGGGTGGAGGGGGCTCGCCAACGCCGGGTCGCATCCCCTCGTGGCGGGAGCCGCGGAAAAGCCGAGCAGCTCGTCCGGAAGTCTGATTCGGGCGAGGGGGCCGCCCCACTTCTTCGAGCTTAACGTTTTAAGCGAGTGGCCTGCCGAGTCTCGCACCAGCCCCGCTTCCCCAACAACAAAGCCTGCGACGTCCTGGCGGAATTAATACGGATTGGTAGAGCCACGATCGAAGCCCGCAACGAGACTTCAACTCCTAGCCTCGATGATGCGCGAGAGCGCGCGCCCCCGAGAACACACACACGCGCGCGCACACTTAGAGAGCCACGCATGCACACACACACAGGGAGACAAAAACACAGACAAAAGATTGGCCAAGAGCAAAGCCAGTCCCTTCCGTGGCCGAGCCTCCAATTTTCTTGTCACGTTCAGGTCAGACTTTTCATTTGATTTTCCGCACTAGTTGCGATATCTAGCCCCGCTGCCTTTACCCACATCAAGGACGAATGCGAGCTCGGCTGCCGTCGAATGCGCAATATCCACGGGGACGGCCGAGTGGCAGGACATGCGGGGCGAGCAGAATAACGAAAGCGCAAGGGACTGGAAGCGGAATCGCGGCGATGTGCCGGCGGCCGACTCCTCCCTTTCCCAACTAATTCACTTTATTAACTCGATATATCAATGGCATTTAGCATGCCCGAGTCAGCTCGAGGACGCGTGCCCGTGCAATCCACTGCTGCCAGGCGCCCTCCACCCCTACCCCCCACCATTCCAGCCAAATATTAATTACGAGGCGGGACAATGAGATTTCGGCTCGGGCCAAAATCCTACTTCATAAATTCTCGCTCTTCCGGTGGGATTGAGAAGCGCCGGTGGAGCGAGCCCTCGGCCAGATCGCCTCCAGCAATTATCAAGCAACAGTAGCCTCATTAACGAGGGTATTGTCGCCGTTGAAGGCTGCCACTGTGTTTTTTTCGTCGCTGATGAACGAGCAGGGCGGGGCCGAGGACGGGGGCGTAATGCTCTTGAAATCGCTCAGCGCGGGTGATTCGTCATCCGAGCTGACCGAACGATTTGCCTCTGCGGGCTGCCGCTCCGTTGATTCGGACCGGCCGAGGCTGGCCGGATGGCCCGAAGGGAGCCCTCGCCTTTGACGAATGGCCCCGGTCAGGGCGCGCACCGCTGCCTTTCCACTGGCAATCGATGGGCCCCGGGGTGAGGGGCGCCGAGGGACGCTGGGCCTTACTACCGAGGAGGCCAGCGAGACCGAAGCTCCCGCCACAGTAGATTGCGGTCGAGTCGGGCCGGGCGGGCGCGCGCCGCGCCCCCTGGCCGCAAGGAGCCGCAGCCGCGAGGCTCCGTCGGCACTGTCGTCGCCCCACTCGCCTTGGGCTCGCCGACGGGAGAACGGACGTGGGAACGTATGGGGGGTGGGGTGGGGGTCTCTCTCTCTCTCTTTTTGCCCCGTCCGCCCCCCCGGCATTATCGAGTGGGCCACGCTGTCTGCGGGAGGTACACGGTGTTGTTTGCGGGGGGGGGAGCGCGCGAGAGGGCAATATTTGCTTAAGGACGGATAAATCCGATTCGTTTGTTTAGCCGTGGTGTTTGAAGAGGGGGGGGGGCGCGCTCGTAGCCTCGCTCGGAAGCCATTGGCAATTGGCAAATGGATCGATTTGTCGTTATCGAGAAATTAAGCGATGATTTAACAACGACAACAATAAGAAGTGAAAGAGCCAGAGAGAGAGATAGATGCTCCTGCCTGATATTATCGAGACGGTGCTTATTAATTATTCCGCGGGGGCTTTTTGTTTGCCGAGCTTGAGAGCAAAGAGAGGAGCCGACGTATGTTTGTTTACGAGCTATTCAAAAGGCAGATCAAACGTGCCGCAGATCCGGAATCGCCAGTAGCTTATTCAATTTTAAATTAATCCATAAAAGCAACTGCTCCCGCGTCTTTATTCGCGTGTCTCTCAAGTAGTTGCGCAAGCATTATAAAGACCTGCAACGTAATTTCCTCGGGGAATTTTATTTAACGTAAAATGCACCTAATATCACTTTGCGTATAATAGGAAGTTTATTCGAAAAATAAACGTTGCAGCCCGAGTTGTTTTACTTTTGATTGTCCGGGAGAGCTTCCAGGACTTTCGACGGCTCACTTGTAAATGTACTTATCTCGTTTCAGGCACAAATATTCTCAGAATACGTAATAAATAAAGATCCAAGACCTCTACTTTGTCCGCTGAAAGAAGCTTCGGCGAATTTTCCCTCTTATTATTCGAGAATTTCAGCGGATTCTGGCTCTATCCGAAGCTTCTTTATAATCACGTGATTGAAGAAGAGATGTCTTTGACTATTGCATCGGGGCATTTTATATTTCTCCATTTCCTCGGCTTCCTTCCTTGCCTCTCCCGACTTTTCAACCTCGCAAAGAAGCCTCAGACCGTAGCTGCCTATTTATTGTTATTAAACATTAATTAAATTGTTGAGCGAATTCGCCACGCAAAATGTGGAAATTTCTATTCAGTATACTGTAAGACGTAGAATAAATCTTTGCTGCAAATTCACGCGACTACACTTATCGGGACACATTTAATTACATTAACATACTATTCACACTCACGTGTAATATTCTCAATCCTGCAACTTACTCTTCGTCAATCTCGGGTGCGGGATTAATTGTTTGTGTGTGGGGGGGGGGGACTTATTAATAAATTAATCAATAGACTTGCCGATGCCGATTGGGAGAAAGATAGAAAATCAAAGTGACGAACGAAAAAAATGATTCGTATTTCGAATGTTTTTAAATTGCAAATATTCATAAGTAACTTTTTTATGTAGTTTGAAGAAAATAATAACGATGTTGTTAAACCTCCTAGTCTAAATCAACTTGTGTAATGCGCCGGTTGCAATTGATGGCCTCTACCTAATTTTCTTTTATCGATTTTCATACGCTTCAGGCATATAAATATGTATCTCCAAGCAATTTACTTATCGCATAAATATTTCTCGTAATTGAAAAAACTTTTACATCCTGTCATAACATAACAATAATGATTTTTTAAAAGTAATGCCGCAGTTACCCTACACTTTGCCATCACTTTAAATAAAGTGTCGGCACTAAATTTGCAAGTAAGTGTGTGTATTATTATTGACTTATTGTTCAATTAGAGCTCGTTGGTACGAGCATCTTTAAGTGATTAGGGAAAATTAATTCGGAAAACACTTTTAAATCATAGGGCAAACAACTTCACCTCTACTTTTTATTCTTAGTCTACATCTTTAGTGCACGATAAGTAATAGTTTCTGCTAACCCTCGTCTGCAACTGCATTTTTTCATACCAATATTTGGACAATGTGTTTCAATGGAAATAGAAAACTGCGAAACGTCGAGTACTGGCCTCGTTGTTTAACTTAATTCGCTTCTTTTAACGAAGAGGTGGCAAAATTTTTTCCATTATTACCGGCTAATTCGTTGCAGTAGATCTTGTCAATGATATTGTCTGCTATATACGCTTTACAGACTACACACGCAAGAGATTTTATAATTAAATAATTTGAATAAATTAAAAAATATATATATAATTTAAAAGGTCGAAAATGGAAAACAAGATTCCTATGAATTTTTACGTGACTTTAATATCAAACTCCACGTCGACTTAAAATTGTTCTTCCTCCTTAAAGCAAGAACGCTCTCATTAATAATTACTAATATTCCAACACTATTTCACTTCGATAAAGTTATTCTTATGATGTTTATCTCAATTATAAATCGTAATTATTTTCGAATTTGTGCATGTCGTATGTCACGTGTTTATAGTGGGAGATTAGAAGGATGGCGAATGAATATGAATTTTACCCAAGTACAATATTTCTTCAAATAGACTTATCGATAATTAATAATTTCGATAGTACGCATTTTAATGGCCAGTTACTTTATATTTTCATTCCATTACTCCATTCGATTAATGTGTTTATTCTTTATAGACGTGAATTCAAATTAATCCTAATGAATTTTCTTGTTTATACCAGAAATAATAAAACACACACACAGATTTAGATACGAATAAAGAAGATTTTGGCTTTCCAGAAGTGTCTTTCAGATAATGATTTGATGTATTTTTATTGCCTACATTGCCTAAGGTACGCCAAACCTCTTAATCACAATGGGCAGTAAATCGACTTAAAATCTTAATTACGTAAACTGAATTTTTCCCTTATAATCATATGCCTATAATCATTATTACGCGGTGCGCTTATATGAAATAATTATTAAATTCCCACTTGACAATTAAAAGGGAATTCTAAGTGTCAGATTCGACGATGTAATCAGCAATTATATAAATAACTTCGTGAAAAAGAGGATTTCACGTTAAATCTACGCTTCGTTCCTGTAAAATCTCTCAACTTAAATGAGACTTTGAAATGTATTTGAGGTACTGAGCTTCTATCTTAACCGGAATTTTCATCTATTTAACACGATTTGTACAACCCACTTAAGAAACTAACCATTTCATTGTTTAAATTGTTAACTCAAAACCTATACGTCTAATATCATTTATTGAATTCACGTTTGTAAGTGAGGCACTTTATATCGAAATTTAAGATCATAAGATAGGGAATAATAGCAATTAAAATGACAAATATAATAAAAAATAATCGTACAATGTCGCAGATATGAATTTCTTAAATATATTTTTTCTTCAATAATGTAATGATTGATGATAATATAATAATTATGTAATAATTACCAATGTATAATATTGTATAAATGTATGCACGGATCATCTGATAAATATATGTGAACATTAATGCACAATGGAATATAAGACCCTTTATATTTTAGTATTTTTTAGACGACTAATAGGGTACAACTTTATTTACACACACACACACACACACACACACACACACACACACAGACAGACAGACATATATATACAGAGTCTTTTTTCTACTCACTAAAGTAGAAATCTTTATAGAGGGCTTGTTTTGTTTGTATTACATATACGTTATAAATACACTTTTTTCAATACTTAGAGACACAAATGTAGTCAGAGGTTTTTGCCGAGAGGGAACTTTGCAATATAATATATTTCAAGATATTACTCGAATGACTTTAATATGCATATTTAACGAAAAGCCTCGTTGTTGATATTTTAATATTGTGATCGCTAATTCTATCTGCCATATTGTTTGTACTGAATACTTCTATTCTAAATTTGAGATGAATCTCGTTGTTTTATCTAAATCCATATCAATGCATATGTGCAAGCTCTTTCGTAACTCTGATATCATTTAATTTCTGACTCTTTAGATATTTAATTGTAAATTTAAAAGAATATTTACAACTCTTTATTAAACTGAGAGAGAATAAAGCTTCCGTTGTTGTATAAATATAAAATAACAATGCAATTAATATGCTTAGTAATTACCTTTGAAAATGAAAAATCACTGCAAGCCCGGTGGAAGGTATCGCTACTTTGAAATATAAAAAATAAATTAAAATATTGCTTTGACTTAGTAATCCTATTTTGATCGAAAAAAACGAAACCAACAAATAAATTGACGATTAAAATGATATTATTTACTTTGGAGTCGAAGCCACGTGAAATATTTTTGCAAATAAAGCTTTACGTGCACGCATAAACTTATTTCGTGCCATCAAATGAAACTCGTTCAAATAAAAGCCTTTAATTAAACAAAAGTATATTATATGGTAAAAAATATTGTTGAAAGAAAAAAAAAAAAGAGTGTCGAATAAAAAGAGTTAATGCTTGAAACGAAATTTGGAGAATAATTTTCAAAGAACTGTCAGACCATAATTGAATGTAAATTCATATTACCAATTCGAAAGCGGAATGTCGTTTGCAATTTTATAACAAATTTCACGGGTAGCTCGTTTAACTTTTCCTTATGCTTTTCCGGGAAAAGACCTGCCACGTAATCCAAGGGAAATTAAAAATAAGCTCATACGTCCCTACTGCAGATAATCAGCATCATCTACTCTAATTTATCGCCGAGTGTTAGCATTTTTCCTGTAGATTACTTTTACTCAAAGCACAAAGCTCCGTCCTTTATTCTTTTGTTCGCGTTGTTTGCGCCAAGTCGAGTGGTCACTTCAATTATGAATATTAACGAGGTACAAGTATTGGTAGCCGACATAGCCGGAGCATTATCTCACGCGGCACGAGACAATCGACAACTGAGTACAGAGATAACTAAGAATGTAGGCAGCCAAGTTAACGCTCGTTGCCGTCCAAAAATGGGTTGAGGAGGCATTGATAACAATTATATAATGTGCCGGCAATTTCTCGGTAAACGAGAGACTCGCGCCCCATAAATGAGCAGCTGGTTTTCACAATAAAGTGCAACTATCGGGGCCAATACTTATCTCCCGCCTGCTTGCTGATGTAACTTTACGAGGATCGTTGCTGCGCTGCCCACATCTCGCGCTTCCAAGTTGCCAAGAAAGTCTACGTTGGTACGGGCCGATGTATATGCTCCGCTCCAGATAGCCAGTGAGGAAAATCGCGCGAGGCAGGTTACGGAGCCAGAAATTTGGCCCCGACGGGGAAAGTCGATGTAACTCTCAGATCGATTGGCGCGGATACTCCGCGGCTTATGACTAATGTAGGTGGTGGGACGAGCGGCGTTGTCTTGGAAATGGGAAAGGACAGCGAGCGATGCCTTGGTCCGTTAATATCCTCCTGTCACGGCATAAGCCACGCTTACGCTAATCTCTCCGCCTCTCGCATTTGAGGAATCGGCGCTTGTCTCGCATGCGCCCGATATTCTGTAATAAAATCTCATTAAAATTCAATCCTCCGAAGCATGCTTTCCATCCTTTGGAGTGAGCGCGCGGATCTTGGGGTGGCCGTGTGAGCGCACTCGATGCCCCGCCAATTTCTGTTACTTTGCCTTCCAAGTAAATGCGCCAATTATAAGCCATCGAGGCAAGAAATTCGACGTGAAATTGGTAAATGAGGGAAAAGCGATCTTAACATCCAAATGAATGTTTTTCCATTGGCATTGAAGATCACGCACAGTTTCCCATGCCGGCCTCCTCTCCAAAGCCAAGCGCGCCTCCTTTCCGTTCTGCTTTTTTCCATTAAAATTCTCGCAATCTCATATTTTTCCATTTTCCCCGACCACTTTCTCGACTCGCCGTAGATAATAATCACGAGTTGCCTCTCGCCGTTCCTCACTACCGCCCCCCGTCCCCCGTCCCCCGCCCCCCATTATCTCGGCCGACATCTGCCTAGCGTCCAATCTCTCCGCGCTCCTTTAGTCTCTCATCGTGGAAAGTGCAAGGCTTCGATGGCGCCAAAACGAGGACGAGTATCCTTATTAAGGCCCTCGGTCGGTGGCCAAAGGTCGTCGACTAGTCTCGGTGAGGAAAGGTGGCGACGATGCGTGTAGCGCGTGGGCCGCTCGCTTGCCTCCTTCCACTCTTAGCGCAGCTCCTCTCAAGCGCGAAGGACTCGCGATGAAAAAGAGCAGAGGAAGCGGGCCACGGGAAAAAAAAGCAGAGAGGGAACGCGTGCGTTTGTGCGTGCGCGGTTGGGTATGGGAGGTGGAGGGGGCAGGCCAGCGTCAGTAGAACGGCGCTCCTTGCGTTGCGAGGACGATTTCGCGTTGAGAAAAAAACAAAAAAAAAAAAACAGAGAGAGAGAGAGAGAGAGAAGAAGAA
>JAPYYT010004234.1:0-10427 GCA_030522565.1 Ceratosolen corneri | reverse complement strand
GGGGGGGGGGGGGGTCTCGGGGGGGGTCTGGGGCTCTCGGGGACAGGGAGCCTCGATGCGCGGCGGCCAACGTACCTTCGACGATGGTCTCGACGCTCTCGGTGCGGGCTCTGAGCTTGGCGACGCCCTCCTCGAGCTTCGCCCTCGAGAGCACGAGGACGAGCTCGGGCCTCGGCTGCTTGAGCACCGCGAGACTCTCCCTGTGGGTGAGTCCGCGCGTGCTGCGCCCGTTTATGCTGAGGATGCGGTCGCCACGCTGGAGGCTGCCCTCCTTGTCGGCGATCGAGTGGGCGAGGACCCGGTGGACGCTGATCTCCTTGGTCTCGCAGTCGACGCCACCAGCCAGAGTTATGCCGACGCTGCCGGAGGGATTCTCCTTGTGGAGCAGCACCACCACGACGTCGTGGCCGCCTGTCGGTCGGTCATTATTTAGAAGGGCCACCAAGCGCGAGTAGTGGCCGCTTTTTATGTTATTTGGGGCCCGTGAGGCTCGTCGCCGAGGCCAACAACCATTTTCCACGGGGCGAAACATTCTTATTAGGCGCCCGAGCTCCTCGCGACCCAGGCCTTGTCATTTTTTACATTAACTTTATCGTCTGCTCCTCGTCTCGTACGTCACGGCATGGGAAATGTTAGGCCCGCGAGCATTGGTATTGGTAGTCGAGTTCGGTTTCGAGTCTCGAACTTCGTAGCGACCGACTGTTTCCTCAATGTTCCAATTTAACCTTTCGAAACTCTCCTTCGTTAATTATTTATTAGACAATGAGATGCGAATGGTGTCATTGGAGCGTTGAAGACTTAATCATCGTAAGTGACGAGGAGAGGAGATTTAAAATTTTAATGGCACTGCTTTGTCATAAAAGTCAATTGCAACTTGCGCCTCATTCAAGATTCGAGATATAGCGCGACACTTACTTTGGAGCTCACTACTACTGCCACTACTACCACTACTAGTGCAAATACCAATGCTACCACTAACACTGATACCGGTATTAGTAAAATGCGCATTAAGCGTTTAGTTTAAAAGTTGGCTGAGGTTGCGTGGCGTTTGGCGAGCCGCTGATTTGACAGCGAAATCCTCTCTCCGAACATGCACCAAGCGGTTTCACGATAGATCGATCGGATCATTGTCATCAATTGCGATCGATATTTAAACAGGTCGATGATAGCTAGTTGTTGTCATCTTGTCGTTACGCGCGAGTAAATTTATGATTTAAAAGCGCGGGCTCGTTACATCCGTCTCTCTTTGCCGTACTTTTGTCGTCGTCGTTTTGTTTGTCTTAATCGCTCCGCTCTTAACTCCTAATAAACAATTTAATTATCGTCACTATTATTACACGCGCTTGTAAATTATTATGAATTCGGATAATGAAATAATAAATCGTGCAATCGTCGTTTATCAAGCGTCAGCGGTGATTCTGAAGGCCCTTCAACGATCTTCTTTTCATCTCCAAGGAGCGCAGGGGGCGGGCTGCTTTGTTTTCTTATTCAATTTTGAAAGTGGAGAAACGCATGATTATAATCAGAGCGACATAACGTGCACTTATCATTGATTTCAATTGCTTTTGCACGTCATTTCGAACATTGAGCCGAAGCTTAACGTCCGCCAAAATAAATGTTATTACCGAGGGAGTTGAAAAAATCATTAATGAGAGCCACTTGGGGCTGGGCAAAATTCTTTTATAGCCTCGGCAGTAAAAAGTATACTTTGTACCTCGTAAAAGGCGGCTCAAATCGGACTCATTTTTTTATGTACTGCGCCTCCTCCACATTGGCCGTACACTAATTTACGAATTTCGCCGTCGCGCTGTAAACAGAGATGGCCAGGGCACCCGTTCTATCAAGAGCAACAGCAACAAAAGCGAGAGAGAGAGAGAGAGGGACAAAGACCTCGGCGGGGTGGGGGGAAGAGAGAGAGTTAAGTGGCTAGTGTTGTGGCCGATGTCCCTCGGGGACCCTAACAAACTCAGAGCCGCGAGCAATCGTCACGAGATCTTCTTCAGCCTAGCAGTCTCCCACTTGTATTAAAAACGTAAAAAGAATCGTGAAAATTGTCGCCTCGACCGGCGACGCTCGACTCCTGGCGTACCTTCGTCATCCCCCACCCCCCGCCCCCACCAACTTATTTATTAAGGGGGAGATAAGTGGCGCGAGAGAGGCTTAAGCGTGCTTGTAAAGGCCCTCACCACGCGGCTCATCCAAGTTGGCTTCCTCGACCAGCTGGGCGAGCTCCTGCTGGGATATCAAGCTGGTGCTGCTCGCGAGAGAGCTGATGCTGCCGAACTGCTCGCCGTTGAAGCGATCCTGGTCGACCTCGCAGCGGATCCCCTCCTCGACGCTGCTGCTGTCGAGGCTCGGGAAGCGGTTGTGGCCGGGACTCAGCACCTGCAAGCACCGTCCTCCCCCCGTCATCCGAGATGTCGCTTATCCGGCATCGGGCACACATCCGATTTGGGTCCCGCGGGCTTTGGGCTTACGTGGGCTTATCAGTCGAGGGGTTATGTCACGGGGCCGGCTTGCTCAGTTCAAATGGCAATGCAATGTGTCTCGAGTGCTCAAATTCACAAAGTTCCTACGGTCAAGAGAAATTAAGACCACGCGATTCACGGTTTAAATAAGGAGGATTGTGACGATCCTCCTCCTTCCTGGGTCATCCGATCTATCGAGAGTGTACTTTATTTATTATACGCGGCGATCAAAGACTTTGACTTTATAATGGCTTTGTGGCAAACGTGATCAAGCTGAGGGCATATTGAGATGTGAGAGAGAGAGAGAAAGGGCTGCGCGCGGGGTCTCTCTCGATTTAACGTAGATATGGCCAGTGAAAAACGGTCGGAACAAACAAAGGCTGCACCACTAGGTGGGCCCGGTATGACCGGGCGGACCAAGAAGTGGTGAGGTATACGGTGAACGTGGACTGACCAGTTGGGGTGTCGGGCAGTAGGCGGTGGTGGCCTCGGGCTTCTCGAAGGCCTTCTTCATGTCGGTGACGCTCGCGCTCCTGCGCCCGAGGTTCCGGGGCGTCGGTATCTTGGAGCCGGGGACGGCCGACCTGCCGGTCTCGAGTTCCTCGGCGCCGTTCCTGCTCGGGAGGGGTATCCTCGTCGGCGCGAGCTTCTCCTCCAAGGGCCAGGGCTCGCCGAGGCCGTTCTTCTCGCCCCTGACCGCCCCGAGCATGTCCTCGAGGCTCATCTGGCACTTGGAGCTGCCGTAGCTCGTCTCCTCCACGTGGATCGCCGAGCTGCGGATCCAGAGAGCGCGAGACTTTAGTCGCTTTGTCGCGTCGGAGGATTATGCGGGGGTGGCGGGTGGCCGAATTATGGCGCTCTTGGCTTCTCATTGGGAGATCAATGAGCAGCCACTGTACATCACTTTCAATTAACCGAAAAGATCAATGATTTAGCTAGTGCGCGTTTATTTAAGGAAAACTAAATTGAAATCCGTAGCGACAGTGCTCTCGTGCATTCTCCACCGCCACTGATCCAATGTACCATTTCTCGGGACTTTTAATGATAATAAGCGAGAATAATGATAATAGGGATACCTACCGCGATCTACTCTTGGTCGTCAATACCGTGAGAAGATCGTGATGATTCTCCGTCGTCTTTTTCACAGCGACGTTCGACTTGGACTTGGGCTTATTATTGGAGGTGGCCATTGGCAGCTCGACGTCGCTCTCGTCGTCGTACAACTGACATTTCAAGCCCAAACTCGCCGTGGAGTTTTGCTCGTTGAGAGCCAGGGTTGATTTGCTACGAAATGCGCTTCTGTTGTTGGAGCTCGAGCTGTCAATGTCGCACGGCGACGACTTCTTACGGCTGTCGTAAGAGTCCGTGCGGTCGTGGCTATTGTCCGCGAAAGTTCGCATCTCCGCCCTCATCCATGACTTCATGTCGCTCGAGGGCTCGAGGGCCTCGGATTTCGGTGACCTCGAAGTCGCTGCGGCCCAGGCGAAATTGACGAAATTACAACGACTCGTTAATGTCGCGTCATATAATAATTAATGATTGGCAATGCGTGCATTAGGTCGATAGGATAGTTATGTTTCTTCGAGTAGTGGTGAGGAGCGCACTCGAAGATTGCTCGTGATAAATGGAATAGGTTAGGATATCGAGGAAGAGTTTGGAATAGGAAAGAGTTGGGGGATTGGTGGGGGAAAAGTGACGATCAGGTGTGTCAAAACTTACGAAGTGGGACATTTTTGGCCTGCGGAATGATACTGCGCTTGGGTGGTAGTCTCGGCTGTTGTTGTTGCTGTTGCTGCTGTTGCTGTTGCTGTTGCTGTTGTTGTTGCTGCTGCTCCTCTTTCTTTTGACTGGAAAACTTGTCTCCCTCCACGACGACGTTCTCGGTGATCTCGATGTAGGCGATCTTGATCCGCGGCTTCGTGCAGTCGGCGCTCCCGTTCGTCACCCTGTGGGCATTAACGAAGCCCCCGTTCACCTGGTGCAAGCCTGGGCCGGTGCCCTGGGCGGCCTCTTCCTCCTCGAGGAACTTGCGCTGGATGAGGGGCGAGCCGTTAAGATCCCTGCCGCTACGACACCTCGCACTCGCCAGGATGTTCTTGCGGTTAATGGCCTCGACGCTCTGGGGCTTGAGGACCCGTCGCGACAAGGACTCGGCGCTGGCCTGGGAGCCGGAGGTCAGTGTGCTCGAGTTGCTCGAATTCGTCTCGCTGCTGCTCGAGCGCTTGAGCGGCTGCCGCTGAGGTATGTGAGACGAGCGGTTCGACTCTATTGGCTGCTGCTGCTGCTGCTGCTGCTGGTGGTGATGATGATTGGACTTGAAGTTGGAGGATTTGTCGGTCATGCAGTAATTCCTCTCGGCAATGACGTTCGAGTTGGCATTGTGGAGGCCGTAGAGGGAGACCTTGTCGGCAATGATGGTCGCTCCGTTGGTCTTGGTGGGAGTGTCGAGGATCAGCTGGGGCCGCTGATGGTAGTGGGACTCGGAGATGTAGGACCTCTCCGAGGAGATGGTGGACCTGTCGGAGGGCACCGGGGACATGGGGGGACTGAAGCCGCGGGATATGCTGCTCTGGGAGCTGCTGACAGCCGAGTCGTTGTCCGAGTCGTCGTAGTCGTTCCTGCAGTTCTTGCTGCGCTGACCGTTGAGCTTGGGCTTGGGGAGGGGGGTGTTGTTGTCGGGCGAGCCACTCGAGGATAGGAAATCGAAGCTGTAGTCGCTCCTTGTCGGGCTGCAGATGCTCTCGAGGCTCTTTGGGGCGTCGGGGCTGGCGAGCTGGTTGTTGGCGTTGTTCTTGGAGTTGTTGAAGGAGGCGATGCCGTTGTTGGGGGGCTGCTGTGGGTTGCCGTAGACGGTGAGGCTCTTTCGCTTGAAAGCCGGGGAATAGTTGGAGAGGATTTTCGGTGCGGGCATTTTGAAAGCGTTATTGCCTCGCAAGGACGAGCTGACAGCACTGGAGTTGCTTATCAAGGAAGTCTGCGAGCCCCACTTGTCCTGAATATTGGATCGCGGCACCTGCAGCAACGGGTTTACGTGATATTTTTTTTGAGCGGATTTAAGGGGATGTTTGCTGTCTGTTTGTTTTTAAAGTATTCAACCTTGGCTTTAAGCCGGCTAGTTACACGTACGGGAACAGGAAGCGTAGGCGTTTAGAGGCGTAACGCGCGCGCAAAATATGTATCTTGCGTACTTTTTGTTTACATTTTGCGATTAAAACGGCTGGATTTGTTTATTATGTGCGGACTACCTACTACGTATGCTCGTAGGGGCAAAATAATTGCCCCGTCAATGATTTAATTTAAAATCCAACCAATGTCAGTATTTAGTTTTAATGGTTCGCATCATGAATAATCGTGGAAAGTCCAGCGATCGTCGTGACAATAAGCAATGCAATAATCTAAAAGTCTGAATTGGGTGATTGAGTGAGCTTTATGCGTTTGATTTAAATGCGTCATTTTAGGAATATTATATCATAGGCTAATTGGAAGTTCAAATTGATCGTTCAATCTCATAAAAGTTTATTAGTTTGATTAGTTGAAGCATCGAGTTCACTTAAAGAGACGTCGGATCGCGAATGGTCGCTGATACATTTTCATTAGCTATTATTTATATTACTATTATTGCATCGAATTATTATTGCGTCGAAAACCAATTGATTCTCCGCTTCGTGTAAATATCTTTGTGTAAATCACGTCCCCGTGCACGGCCGAATTATTTCTTACGTCACTATTAAGACTACGGATGACTAACTATCACTATACCTGACTGTTTAAGATTGAATCCCTTGACTTGATTTCCGGCAAATCCATAATGAGCTGGTCCACCGGCACCGCGTCCTTTTCCGGTATCACGAGGCCCCTCAATTTCGAGATGCCTTTTCGTCTTTGCTCGATAAGTTGGTTCAAGCTGCTCTTCCTCGCGTCACTGGGTCTCTTGAATGTCGAGGCCAGGGAATTCGTTCGCGAAATGGTCGCGCAGCCGGCCAGCGAGTCGTTGGTCGTCTCGTGGAGCTTCTCGTGACTGTAGGGATTGGCCGAGCCGGAGAAGCTCATGGCCCTGGTGAGGCCGTTCGGCGCCTTGGTCGGCAAGCACGAGGTGGCGTCGAAGCTCTTGTTGTGGCCCAATCGGGCCCTCGCCACCCCACCACCGTTGCACGCTGCCACCACGTAGTCGCCGTTCACGTGGCAACCAAAGTCGGCCGAGTTGTCCACGCCGTTGTCCTCGGACATCTTGGACGAGTAGCCATTGAGGGTGCGCGGGCACGGGGGCGGGGAGGCCTGTAGCGAGCCCCGGTGCTTCTGATGCTGAGTGTCCTGATGGTGGCTGCTGGTTAGGTCGAGGGAGCTCTGGGTGCGCTCGACCATCGCGGGCGATCTCCTCTCGTCGGCGAATACGTCGTCGGAGGACTTGTGCTTGGCGAGTCTGCGCGAGTTTAGGGCCGAGGAGGGCGAGCAGCAGGTCGTCGTCGTCGCGGCAATCGAGCTCGGGAATAGCGGAGCCTCGAGGCTGCTCTGCGACGAGAACATGGCTATCTTGTCCTTGACCGACTTCTCGGACTTATTGTCCTGGCGCCAGAGTTCGCCGTTCGAGGCGAACTTTCTCTCCTGATTGTTGGCGAGCTTGGGTGGGCCGGTTAACGGCAACGGGGGTGGACAGCCGTCCACCACTTCCTCGTCGAGGGGGTCGTACGACTTTGTTGCCGCGTCCTTGGCATAGTACGAGGCGATCTCGATTTTCTTCCCATTGGCGACGTGGCTCGGCGTCGCGAATGACTTTTGCGTGCCGTAGAGCAGCGCGCAATTGTTCGCGGCCGCTCTCTTCTCCCCCTCCATGTCCTTGAGGAGCTCCGGGCTCGGCGTCGCGTGCGGACTCTTCCTGGCAGGCGCCTCGACGATGCCGCGGCTGTCGTTCCCGTTCAGGACCTTGGCCGCTAGTATCGCCTTCTCGACCGGGACGAACGCCGAGACGTCAAGCATCGACTCGCCGCGGTCCACGTCGCCGTTCGCTGCCACTGTTTCGCGCTTCGTTACGTATTGGTACGGCTGATTCGGATTGGTGAATTCCTGGTACGCCGTGGGAAACTCGTCCCCGTCCGGGGGCAGGCGCTGGCCGCCACCTCCACAGTTGTCCATCCTACCATTTACCGCGGCTGTAAGCAGAAGAGTCGAAACAATTGGTTAAGGATCGATTATTGGCAGTGCGCGGCAGCTCGCTCGTGACGAACGCCACGGCGACGAAATTGCACTCAATTATAATGACACCGCGTCCGTCGCTTCCTCTTTTTACGCAATTAGACGTTAATAAAAAATAAGCGGCCGGGATTTTAATAAATGGGAAAGGAAGCTCGACCTCGGCATTGGTGCGCGCAATAATAATCACGCTCGAGCGGACGAGCAATTAACATTGAGTCTCGCCGTCTACGTACAATCGAACGCTAATTAGCTTCATGACGCGTAAACGTGGGTTTACGGGACTAGGTGAGGTTCATCGGTCATTAATGGCCTTGCGTCGAGGGAGGCTCCCGCGCCCTTATAAACAATCACGAATATTATTACAATTTCGTTAATAATACGGGCGATCAGTGCGCTCAATTGCATTAATCGTCCATTTAATTTATGTTCCCGCGGCCGATAAGAAAATGGCCATTAACGCGCATCTCATTTTTATTCGATCATTAATTAAGTATTCCGGAGCGTACTTGCCTCCTCCTCTCTTCTTCGTCTTCTAAGTGCACTTACGTCTCAAAGTGCCTTTACTTCAATTAGATATACAAACACGCATCAGCAACGCGCAAAGCGAAAAACAAACTCGCGAGACGAGAGCTACAAAATAAAGAGGCGAAACAAACATAAATTACGACTTGAAACGCACGACTCATCTAACGCGCGCGCGCGCGCGTTTCCCACGTCTTATACTTGGTGTAAGTAATGTAATTGCACCGCTGGGGCAGGTAAGCGCGAACTATTAATTCACGGGGCTTTTAATAATAGTGCGGAGCCGCGATTGCGAGGGGCTCTCGCTACTCGTACGTTGCAACGAAATCATAACATTGGAAGTGCTAATGCGCGTCTGCACGCCCGCCGCTGAAAGTCGGCTTCGTAATTTCAGATGCAGATACTCGAGACGAATTATTTTTGAAATGCCACGTCCGTCCCGAGCCTAAAGCCAGAAATGCACTCTATCGTCGCTCCGAGCTTTTAATGCACTCGCCGCTCGCCCGATAGGCCTACTATTAATACATCCAGCTCGACATCCGGCAGCGGCAGATCGGCGTACGCACATCCGGTCGCCGCTGCGCCCAAGATGCCCGCATACGTCGTCGCGCGCACCCGTAACACATCTCGCCCCTTAGCTCCGGCTCGCCCTGCCCAACACGGCGCATCCGGCCTCCAGTCTTCTCACTTCTCGCTTGCCCATCTCTTCCTCCTGATACGGGGAACCACGAACCAAGAAGCCACCGCGGCCAATTCATATTTCGGGTGACAAAAGATTAGCACGCGCACAATACTCGGCCACGTGACTTTTAATTGCTCTTTTAGTAGAGCCGGAAGATCAAGTATTTAACGGGGAGCGCTTGATTAATGAGTGGCTAAACGGGCTAAACGGGAATCGTGTGCGCTTTGCAAAAATTCACAACCAATGTTTCAGAGAGCGAAATTGAGAGACTCTTGAGTAGCTAGGTTCGTCGAAATATTGCCACTGGAGCCCATTAAGAGCCCAGGAAGAAAATTGGGAAAGCCCGTTAAACGCGAATGGTTACATTGCAGCCAAATGTCGATACACTCGCCAGCCTGATCGGCGATCTTGGCGTTGTTGCGTGGGGAGGGGCAGGGGTGGGTCGCGTGGGTCGGTGTAGCGGGGTGATGGGGCAGGCCCGAAAACACCTCCGAGATCTCAATCCCCGGCACGTGGGTAACACGTACCCTCGAAATAAAGAATGCGCGATCCGAGGTCGGGTAATAGCGAGATTGCTGGCAATATTTCCACGGCGCCCTCGGCTCACTTTCCTCAGCACTAAATCAAAGCCAAATGAGCACTTACTCATGCGTGGCTCCGGGGATAATCGTGCCCCGGACGCTGCAGTTCGGGCCCCAGGGAATTTACGAGTATCGCGTACGCGCCTGCGCACTCGGCTCACTCCTTCCTCCCATCCTCGGCTCGCCTCCGCCGCGTATAAACTCCGCCGCTCGTCCCTCACCGGCCCACCTCCCTCCTCCTCTCTCACTCGCCCTCATTCGGACCCCGGGCCTCCTCGTCGTCCCCTCGACGTCCCCTCGACTTGACGTACGAGGCCCGTTAAAAGTGAGTCGCTTTTCTCTTATGGGGCTGGGGAGCGCGGGAGGCCCGTGGCAGAGTATCCCTTGGGCAAGTTTTAGGAATGCGTTTGGCAAATTGTTTTGCCCGATCGCCGCCCGCTTTAAGTATTTTCATTTTTCTTTCGAGGGGTTTTGTCAGCGACGCATTTTCGACTCGGGGTCCGGGGACTAGGAGGGTTGGCCCTGCTGGATGGGAGGGAATAAAGATATCCGCGTAAGATTGGCAAGTCTGCTTCATTTTTTACTTTGGCGTTATGTGGCGGTCATTGAAATTGGCCAGGTTTTCGTAGGAAAGCATCCTCTCGAGGGTTTATCTTGGAGCCTTTTTCTCATTAAGCGCGTTATTTTCTCAAGGTAATTTTATTGAATTTATATCCTTAAATTAAAAATCGTAATAAAGTGGTAATTGAATTTGAAAAATACGCCTTAAAAGTAGAAAGTAAATTCGGAGAAATATTCGAGCAAGAAATTAAGCCAGGCCATAAATAATTCTTCTTTGCCTGCATTTATTAATATTATAAAATATAAGACTTTAATGAAAAAATGTCGAAAGTTTCGTCGCTCTTACACCCCCCCCCCCCCCCCCCCCCCCCCCCCCCCCCCCCCCCCCCCCCCCCCCCCCCCCCCCCCTCCCCCCCCCCCCCC
>JAPYYT010004233.1:0-10431 GCA_030522565.1 Ceratosolen corneri | reverse complement strand
ATATATATATATATGTTATTTTACTCGATTTCATACAATTAAAATGAGTATTAATATGAACCTATATATGAAATATACAAATATATAAAAAGTATTCAAAAGCTAAAGAGTAGTTTTTACAAAAGTGTTTTAAGAAGACGGTAATCTTGAAATTATCAGACATTACGAAATAGAATTAATTCACTCTTAGAATTATCAAAACAATTTTATTATAATGTTTTCATCTCCCGCATACGGCAATAAAGGAAAACTCTAAATAATAATAGCCAATAATAGAGCAAAGTGTGTTTAATAATATCTTATGTTATATTCGATCTAAGTAATAATTACTTATCAAGAAGTCTAAATTATATGTCTGCTCAGTTTCAATAAATTAACAGTGGAAAATCTGCGTGGATAAAACCATGCAAATTTTTAAAAATTGTCCGCAATCATTGCTAAGTGCGAGGAGAAAGCTAACATTAGCTAATTGATAAAACAAAACGACATAAAGTTTGACAGATAAAATATTTATCTGTTCAAATGTCTGAATTTGGATATTTTTCTTCGGATATTTTTCATCGTTAAACAATATAATTATTGATATTTTTTGTCAAGTATTTTGAATGTTTGTGCAAACATTAAAATATAAAAGTGTAATAAAGTAAAATTTTAAGTTTTAAGTCCCAGTTGAAACGACATTACATAATTCTTTCGTGTGCTTCTAGAAATATATTACGAAATATATAATTTATATAAATATATAAATTTTTTATTTTATATTTTGGACTACAGGGATTTTTAAAAGAGTATTTACATTCTTTAATCATTGAAGTTTTATAAAATCCTTTCTAAAAATGTTACTGTCATTTCTACACGTAAAAACATAAAAATGAAAATTATAAATCTTATTTTTTTTTTCATACACAGGGTAGAAAATTATATTGAATTATCTTGTTGAACGTGCAAATAACGATTATAAGTGCATCATGCGAAGAAGCACACTGGTAAGATGGTACTTTCTATATGCTGCCATCCAGATATTCAACATTTTTATTATTATGGCCGATTCATACACCGATAACTGGGGTGCAACTTATCCTCAAGAATTAAGATATAATTTCAGCTGGACCGTCCACAATTTCAGTGCTATCGATATCCACAGCTTCGAATCGCCAGTGTTCGTACAAGTAGTTAATTCTCATGAGCATCGATTTGCAGTAAAGATATATCCACTAGGACAGGAAAACCAGAAGGATACTATGGTGGTTTATTTGTTATGGAATTGTTCAGAGGTACATTATATGGAGTTTAAATACAGATTACGAGTCAAGAATGACACCAACGATTGGATTATAGTACCTGCAAGTCATCGCTTATTTCACAATCGTAATAGTGGTTGGGGCATGCCATTTCAGAGGAGCAGGTTACTGAATCCTAATAATAACTATATAATAGATGGCGCTTTAACCATCTATGTTGATGTAGGATTTTGGGAATTCTTTGGTAGTACTTACTATGCTGGAGCAGTCAAACAATCAGTTTGCAATAAAAACGACATCACTGCACTCAATGCTCTGAGCTCCATCGGCAAATTATTAAATTCCAACAAACACAGCGATGTTACACTTGTTGTTAATGGTCAAAATTTTCCAGCTCATATGGTATAATCTCCTCTGTTCTTTTTTTTCTTCTAATTTTTACCATTAATTTATTTTTTATTTAAATTGAAATCGTAATATACAGTATCAACAATTTTTAGTCAATTATAGAGTATTTGTGATTGCATTATTAAAATATTCAAAAGTTAAAACTTTTATTTATTGCAATATTGTATTGAAAAGTAAAAGTTTTGAAGTAAAAAAATCTTAAAAAGAATGAAGAAATAAATTTATTTTTAAAAGATTTTCCGCTACTTATTCGTAATTTTATGTTAACATTTATAAATTTCTATCAAAGTCAACTGTAATATATTTAATTAACAATTGATAACATTAGAAATCATTTTAACATTTTGTAATTGTTATAAAATTAATTATACAATTAATCAATGATATTTGCAATTAATATGTGAAATTCTTTATTTTTTTTTTAATGTATTGATATTAATTTGAATTTAATAGATTCCTTTCACGAACTTTCATGAAAAATTAACATTAATTTATTGCAATTCAATTATTTATAATTAGAATCAAACATACAAAAATTGTTAATAGTAAATGAAACTTTTGATAAAATTATAATTTATGAATCTGAGTTGAATTATGATGTGTTGAATCTTTTTGATACAGGCAATACTGGCTGCCCAAAGTCCAGTTTTTGAAGAAATGTTCGAGAATATGAAGGACAATTTTGATCCACCTATAGCATATATAGATGGTTTTAATGACCAGGATTTTTACAAAATTATGCAGTACTTGTATACTGGTAGAATTGACAATTTAGAGAAGCATGTCAATGAAATCAGACAAATTGCAGCTTATTTACAAATCCAGAGCCTTATGAAGATTTGCGATGAGTCATTACATAAAAGTCATAAGTTTCCAAATAATAATCCAAATTATGATCCAAATAATCTCGAATTACCTGAAATCTGCAATCGCAACTAGAGTAAAAATTTGAATTTTATTTGACGATGTTTGATTCCAAACCATCAACTGAGGCACGTTTAGTAATGTTAAAATATAATTATTTCCAATAGGGTCATCTGCTTTAACATATACAAGCTAATTCGAATTGTATTTTTATTTCAACTTTAAAATGATGGCAATAAATTTCATGCAAGAAAAACTTCTTCTTCTTTTATTATTATTAATAATTTTAAATTGCTAATCATTTATAATATTCAAACTAAAATAGCTTCTGTTAATAAAATATTATTTCGTTATCCTTAAGATAAGAACAAAGCATAAAATTATTTCTGAAAAATTTATTCAAGAAACAAAAATTTTCTATTAATTCAATGCACTTGTAAAAATCGTATAAAATTACATAAATATACCCATGAGTAAGTCGAAAACTTGGTCATTGAGAACTCGGTCAAGTGAATATACAGGAAGTCATAGAAATCAGGCCCTACTTAATGTGACCATGGACGCGGTTTTAGACTACTCTACTTTTTTCTTTTTTACTCCCATTCCATCTAACTACTATCGTTCATCTATTTACGTGAATATTTTAGTTTTATATACATCTTCAATTCACTCATTTATAGTACAAAATTAATTTTATTTACTTATGCTTATTTTCTGATTTGTACTTATGATTGTAATTTGATTGCCTTGAGTTTCATCGTTTAGAAAAAAATGCATATAACAACTTGTGTACATTTCTATTTTTCACGTTTGAAAAGAAAAATGTTTTTAAGGTAGTTAAAATATACATTTAATTCCAGTTAAGATCTTATAATTTCTAATTCATTAAACGATAAACTTCTTTTATATTTTTAATGAAATTACAACTGTTAATTACAATTAAACATAATATTAAACCGAATGAATACATACCAATAATACTATCTGTTTTAAAAATCAAATAATTTAAAATTCAATGCTTTAAAACAGACTAACTACTGTTAAACATAATATATCATATTTTTCATTTATCTAGATAATTTCATTTTAAATTTATCCTATAAAATTTAAATCAACGTATTATAAATATAGACTACATCTTTTATCTATTATTACAGTTTTCGCTTAATTTCTACTTATTCAATTTTACATATAGCATTAAATTATAAATTGTTTACTATTTTTTAAATAAAATGTTAATTATAAACTTTATTGATATTTAATTAATAGCTAACGTTTTATTAAGATTATTAATATACATATAAGTGTACACGTGAATAATATGTGCATAAATTTCTAAATTATAAATACTATTTAAAAGTAACATTTTTTTATTCGTTGTGAAAATTATATTTCTCTATAAATTTTATTTTCACTTTATAAAATTATATTTTATATTCTCTGTATAAAATGTTTGAATAATCATATTTTATCAGATTCACAATATGAATTGTATGTTATCATTAAGCCATTGCTTTTATAAGTTAGTTATTGCAATAAACATTCACACTAAAGAAACCGTTTGACAAAGTATGTGATTTTTCATAAGTAAAAAATTAAATAATACTGAAAAATGTAATTTTATGTGGTGAGGATTTTACATTCAAGACTCGTCACAAATCGTTAGAAGAACATAGTTATTATAAACTAACTATATTATTATTATTATTTCGTGTTATAAATTAATAATCTATATTATGAAAATTAATTAATAGTAGCCTAAGCGAAACTAAAATTAAAACTAATATCATTTGTCTTTTGCCAAGAAATAATTAAATAGTATTAGAACATTCGAATAATGTATCAAAACTGAAACATTTGTGCCAATAATTTTTACTTTTAAGTTATATTATGAATATAGACGTGTTAAATACTAGTAAAATGCCATTTTTACCTAATTCAAAAACTTCAAAAATTCATATAAAAACAATGTTTAAATTTTAGTTCAAACAAAATAAAAAAATATTCTCATTTAATAATTTAATAATTTTGATAGAATTAATTTCTACACTTTTAATTATAATGTACTAATCTTAAAGACTTCAGCTTAACAATTCAGATTAACAATTTAACATTTAGTTTAAAAAGCTAGATAATCAATGTGTTGATAATTGAATTATAATACATTTCATAAAAATTTTAGTTATTGTTATATAGTTTTATATAGTTATATAGTTATATATAGTTAAAGTAGTAAATTACAATACTATTAAAACTTCATTGATCATTTAGAAATTTATTAGAATCCTAATCAAATTTAAAAGAGAACAAAAAAATAGGAAAATACAAATGATTGTAGATTTTTAATCATGTTTTAATTACAATTTAAAAGACAAAAGAAAAATTTATTTTGTTCAATAGATTAATTGATTAACTCAATTTTTAATATATATATATATATATATATATATATATATAATAATAATTTGCTGTAATATAAAATTGAGATTTATGCTAGTTAATTTCGATAAAAAATATTGTTACTCAAATTATGGATTTCTGGAAAATTATAAAAAAAATATATTCGTTAAACATATACTCAGTTTCAAATATATTACATTTAAAGTAATAGCATTTTATTAAGTACCTCATAAATTGTGCTTTTCACCTAAATATTGATTTCTTGAATATATATGATATTATATTATATATTATATAAATTATATATTAGTATAAATTATTATATGTTATTAGAATTAATAATTATTCGTGTATTTAACAATAAAACTGGATAATTTTTTAAATAAATTAATAAACAATATAAAAAATAAGACATTAATTTTTCTTTTAATCCAATGGATATTTACAATTTTTAGAGAATATTAAAATGAAAATTGTTAGCTAGTTACATTTCCTTGAATAATAAATGAATTCAATAAATTTAAATAACAAATACTTAAATGCAATAATTCTAATTAAGATTTTATATACATTCATTTTATATAAAAATAAGTTTTATTATTAAAAAAAAAATATATATATATATATACATGTGTGTGTGTGTGTGTGTGTGTGTGTGTGTGTATTATATATACATTTGGAATATATTTAGAAAATATATTCGTATATTTTCTAAAAAGGTATGTAATCAATATACATAACGTACCAAATAAAAGAGAATAATAAACGAGATTTATGGAGAAAAAAATTATCGGTGGAAGAACTAGTTCAAAAGAATTTTGATTATTTTATAGTTATACTATAGAAAAGTTTAACATTTATAATTCATTTAATTAATCAATAACCGGCATTGAAATGAAATTGAAAACTGCGTATAAAAATTTTAGATACAATAAAACTGTAGAATATAAAGGGTACTTAAAGGCTCATAGCATACAATGTCATACTAATCATAAAATATTCTACGTAAAAATGGAAGTGTATACTATAATCGAAATGTTCTAGCACTTATAAAATTTATGTATAAATATACGTATGACGTCAGTGATAGTAGCTATAAAACATTTAAGATACTTTAAAATATTTGAAAATCAAATACTTATACAAAGGTTATAAGCATAAGATATAAAAATTTTATGTACTTATGAATTATAAAAATTTTTGTTTGTCCTAAAACTTTCAACACTTTTATTTAAATACATCGTCATTACTGATTTGATTTTTAATTTTATTACAGAATAATGTTAAAATATATTATTTTATATCTATATGATAAAAATAATTTTTTTTTAAGATTAAAAAATATTTACTCCTTTTGTAAGTAATATTACTATGAGTTTTATGTTCATTTTATTGAATTTCTATTTCCCATTTATTTATAATTTTTTAACCTTTGTTGTACATACAGTTTTTTTTATAAAAATTAAATCTGTGATTTTTTTTTTAAATTAATTTCCTAAAAATTATTATCAAATATATTTATTATATATTCATCATTAGTTATTATTATTGTGTATTTATGTTTACAAAAATTGCGAATCTATTTTAATAATTGAATTATAGTTTACTAAGGTTAAAAAGCATGAGTAAATAAATTACTGTGGTATATAAAATTTCAATATTTATTAATATTTCATACACATGAATATTCTCATAGTTACGTATTCTAAATTAATCCTCTAAAGTATGAAACCTCCTACGATGATTATTTAAGTAATCAAATTAATTATAATCCATTATACAAAATAATTATTCCCACCAACTAATGTTTTTACTGATTTTGGTCCTTTGTTTATCAGTTTTTAATATTATGAAATTATTTTTTAATTTTTTTATTTGCTATCGTCTTCGTTGATTTTTTAAATCTCACTATTATAAAACCTCTTATTTAATTCGAAATTTGATTTAAATATTATTTAAATGCATAATATTTTAATATATTTAAAAAAATTAACAGACTTTATATATATAAAATTAATTTACCATTTAAATAATAGATTATAAATTTTTTTATTATTTATTTACTACGAGTTAACAAAAATTAAAACAATTGAATATAAATTATAATTATTAACAAATAGAATTTAAATTCTATGCAATAATCACCTACTCGTTGTTGCACAAAACCAATATAATAGATAATATATACATGTCTGATCAAATAATTTTCCAACATTTTATGTTTACAAGTAAACAAAGAAATTGCAATATTTAATAAATTAATAAAATCGATTATCATTAATTATGATTATATACGCATTATTTAGCCTTTAAGATATTATTTAACGAATCTTTAAATATGCTTCTTTGGATACGCAATAAATATTTCCAATTACCTAATGCTTCTTACAAATTTATCAAGTATAAATTATTAAATTATCAAGTTATACAATCAAATTTAAGTTTCTACAATCGGGAATGAAAGTTATTATGATGCTAGCCTGGGTTTTGTAAAGATGTGAAGCAAATCATTTACCGTTTATCAAACTACTGGGTTTGTCATTGACAGTATGAAAGTAATATTATTCCAACGCCCAAGTAATGAAAAGAAAATTATATAACAATGAAATCTATACTTCATTATAATGAATTATTTTCCATTCATAATAATCTTTGCTACATTTATTAGTAATATATTCACAAGTTTAATCGAATAAATTTAATTGAATTCTATTCTTTTGTCTATACAATTGCATGCCATGTCCTAATAATATAGTTTTATTAATAATTCTGGGATTGACAAAATACTTTTATTATGTAACTCTAAGAAGGAGAATTTAAATGTAAGAAAGTATTTTGACTCTGGTGAGCTTATAAACAATTTTATGTTAACAGCTTCGAAGAATACATTTTAAGATTATTTTTATATATTCAGAAATAATATTGAAAAATTTAGACTATGCAACTTATTTAACTAAGTCTTTTTATGCCTAATATTTTTATTAACTAAATATTCAATAATTATTCTAGTTTTCAATCGTATCTTTAAATAATTGTAACATTTTTATTTATCATATTTTATTTATTATAATAAGCTATAGATCCAAATGTTTGTTGTCAAGTTTAAAATCAAGTTTCAAACTCTCTTGCATTTATAATTATACCTAATTAAATTCAAATAATTACACGTAAGATTATTAGTTTGCTTATAAGAAAATACGAAGCTTTTAATACTGTAAAATGAGTATTTGTAAAAGATATAAATAGTACAGATAACAAAATAAGGAACCGAGTTCCGTATTAACTCACTAAACGATATTTAGTTTTGCTTTACAAAGATGCAGGATATCATATAAAATAATTTAGTACATTAGATTTAACTAAAAACATTAATTATGAAATAGTATTGCTTTTTTATTTATGCATAACGACATCAATAATGCTTTGTATCTTCGAATTTTTAAATTAAAATTATTTATGTAAATAATGCTATTCGTATTCCATCTATAAATATTTTTTTATCAGTTTATTTATGACAAATTATGTTCCACTATTATTCAATACCATTTTATAATTAAATTAAATAATTGTATGAAAATATATGTTAAAAGTTTCACATAGATTGTTGGAACTTTAACATCGACTTTAATTGATTTAGTGCTAATTAAGTCTTTACCAAAATTATTATAAAAATAAAAAATAATTTATAATATTAAGAAATGAATGAACTAAATATGTGCTAATAAGTAACGAAATTGTTCAAATAATAGAATAATAGTTTGAAAAAATAAAGAATAGTTAAAATAAAAAATATTCAAAATTATGATTTTTCTCAATTTAATTAATTATTGACCAAATTTGATTCTGCATTGAATCTATTCTGTAAATAATAAAATTATAAATTTATGATAAGATATTGAAATATTAACATACAATATGAAAATTCAAAAAACAGAAAATTTTTCATTTAAAATTTTTGGTCAAAACAATAATTTAATTTACGATATAGTTTTGATTATAATATATTTATTAAAGTATATATATTATAAAAAAATATGTTATAAAACAACAACGTTGATAATAAAAATACTATTTTGGGATAAAAAAATTCAATAACAATATATAATAAAACAATAAACCACGGTATTAATAAAACACAGAAGCATACATGCTGGTATTTGTGTGTAATTTGTATTTTTCAACAATAAGCAGAGAAATATAATAATCTTGATATATTTCAAAAGTACTTAAATATTTTAATTATTAAATGCATTTTTATATTAGTATCGAATTAATAAATATTTTTAAAAGAAATTTCTATATAAAATTGTAAAGTTACGAATCTGTCATCGGATCATTACATTTCTAAAATAACTTTTAATATTTAGTAAATATAAAAAATATTATGAAAGTTAAATTTCTAATATTTTAATAAATAGTAAACAAAATTATATTTAAAAGAATATATAGAATAAATTATACAAATAATCTATACGAATATATTTTAACGATCAACTAAATTAATATACGCTCGAACACATATTCATGTACAAACTAATATTAACCAAATTTAAATACTTTTAAAACAATAGCTAGAATATGTTGTTAGATTACATAGTTTACTATAATATTTAAAATTTTAAAATACTTCACTATAAATTATGAAAAATCTATTTATTTAAGTCATTTTTAATATTGTTCTACATATTTTTTATACGTATCTACGTTTCTAATATAATAAATAACCTAAATTATAGTATAACAATAAATATATTATGTAAATGAAATTTCTGCAGATTATTTCAAATTTTTCAAAAATATTAGACAAATGATAAATCTTTTTTTTGGACACTCAATTTTCGGAAATTCCTTAAAGAAATTTATGAATTAGTAACTTTTTCGAAACACTATAGATTTCCAATGCTTTCAACTCAATTTAATTTATTACTTTACACAAAATTGCAATTTATAAAGATTAATTACATATTTATAACACAAAATATTGAAAATTTGAAATTATGATTAAATTTCAGTAATTTGTAAACCGTAATAAGTATGCTCTATTAACAACCAGTTTATAAATTATTTTAAAATATTAATTCTACACAATAAGAACATTTTGATAAAATTTTAATAAAAATAATTCTTACTTTCATTTAACATTCAATATATTAATTATCAGACTTTTAAGAAAAATTGGAATAATATCCCAGTGAATTGTAAATGTATTTACAGTTCTTATCTTGATTAAATTTTTATTATTAATTCAATATTGTTGATACGTTATTAAATTAATACATGAACGTCAGTAGTTCAATAAAATAAATAAGCTTTTAAGTTAAATTTACATCTTAAATTTAAACTCATTATTAAATAAAACATTAATTAAAATTAAAAAATCTTATATTTACTATGTAACTATGTACTATGTACTACGTAATAAATTTTATAAAAGGTTTGTCTATGAAGTATGAAATTTAATATATCGCGTTAAAGTTTCAATAATTGCTATTTTATTATATAAAAGTAATTGTAATGA
>JAPYYT010004232.1:0-10435 GCA_030522565.1 Ceratosolen corneri | reverse complement strand
ATATTACTGTAGTGTGGACTACATCGACATATTATTATACAACCCCTAACATCACTCCAAGCGTCGTGAGAAGCAATTTACGCCTGCCTATTGCGTCCGGGACAAGGTTTACACGTCGAACCTGCGCCCACTCTCATCGATGTGCGAGAAAAGTCCTCCCCCCGCAAGGAGCGGGGTGAAAAGTTTAAGTACCGCGGCTTCAAGCTCTGCGGCAGATTCCGCTTGGTCTTCAGAATTTTATTATCGATTCTTTGACCAGTGATCTCTCAATACAAAGTTGTGATAAGTGAAGGGCTTCTCCGCGATCAGTGCACACAAGGTATCAAGTTCAAGGAAGTTTAAGAGACGCACTGTGAGGGAAGCAACGAGCTCTGGACTGTGCTACAAATCGAGTGCGACCAAAGGTGGTCGCCAATATTCATTCGCGATAAGCAAGGAAGGGCGCGAAGAAGCAGAAGTGGAATTATCCAACGAGTTCGCACTACAACAACAGGTAAACCCTGTTGATCTAAGGGGACACAAGTCCATGCTTGGTAAGATTCAATTTACGCATGAATATTGCTGTAGCGTGGACTACAATGACATATATTTTTATGACACTTAACATCACTCCAAGCGTCGTGAGAATCAATTTACGCGTGCCTATTGCATCCGCTTGGAAATAAGCAGCCGTTATTTAAACCCACGAAACGACACACAAATATGTAAATTCACTAAAGATATCGCGGTATTCAATTCATGTCTGAATATTAAGATAACTCAAGATTTGTAATTCAAAATTGTAACAGCATTATAATTATTCCCAACGTCTAAATACAGCATTATATTACAATACGCTAAAATAAACACCGTTTTACAGCGTTACCCACGCTAATTTGCCTCTATTTCATTATACCCTGCTATCTCTCTTTCTCCACTATCCGCCTCTCCCACCCTCCACCTGGGAGAAAGTTTTTTCGGGCTTAATTCCCGAACACGATTTAATTCATATACTTTTTATCTACTACAATTCACTTGATTTATGAAAATATACAAATAAATATATACTTTGTTATAATAAAAAAGAAATATGATTAGGAATCAAAACAATTATTGAAATTTAACCTAAGTACTTTTATCAACTGTTACTAAAATAATAGTCAGATAATAATTTATCTAAAAATATTAAGTGAACAAACTTTAGAAATATTAAGAAGCATGCATTAATTTTCTAGAAAAAATAAAAAAGAATGAATAAATAAATTTAATTAAAATAATTTCAGATCAATAAATAAGAATGAATGTTATTAATTTATATTTAAAACTTTTTTTAATTTCATGTTTCAATAATAGTTATTACGCATAATAAAATATAAATATAGAATTAAAAATTATTGTAATTATTTAATATTATTTTTTAAAAATAGAGAATTGTTAGAGAAATACTGTTTGGGAATTAACCTAAGTGTGTACTCTCCCAGATGGTGTGAGGGAGTGCCAGATAGTTGATGGGGAGAGATAACAGGCTAGAGAGAAATGAAGACAGTTGAACCGCACTGTAAAATGCCTTTATTTAATATATGTGGTAAATTTAATGTTGTTTGTCTTGAATAGTAATTTATTAAAATTGGATAAAGTTACAGTACCTGTGTTGTAAATATTGGCTATTGTCCTGTGTATTTGAATAGTTTGATACTTGCTACGGAGTACTAATTCCCACTCTGATGCGGTGGTAACGTTCAGTCGTAAATCGAATGCTGAATTAATTGTGTTTCAGTCTCTAATGATTGTCTCAAGCTTTCCAATTGATTCTGAATCCCACTTTGTAGATAGCGGCACGCAGTTGTAAATTGACGCCATGTTGGCTAGGCTTCAGTGGTTTGCAATCATCGAAATTTTTTTAATGTATATCGGTGTAACCCTTTTATCACCGCCCGATCGAAGCTTCACTATTTATTTACTCTACACTATATATACTCTATATATATATATACTCTATATACTCTATATACTCTATATATATACTCTATATACTCTATATACTCTATATACTATATATACTCTATATACTATATATACTCTATATACTCTATACACTATATACACTCATACTTTACAAACTATTTTGTCACTGTTTTGTATTGCTTATTCTGATGATTTAAAACATTTCGTGGTTTTTCCTAACGCTTTCTAAAAATCCGATGCGACCCGCGCTTGCACTCAAATTTCATTCCTTCATCCTTCTCCTTGACGAGGGGTGGTCTCCTTTGGCTTCTTCAAGGTGTGGGAAGTTTCGGCAATTGGGTGACAGCTCATTATTCAGCTGTCTCTCGACACCATGTGTCAATGTCCTTGTAGGGGTGTAGGCGACGAACTGGCGGCTGCGCTTCAACGTAACGCGCCGCGCTTTGCGCCATTGCATTGACACTTTCAAGCAAACAACTTTGTTGTTTGTTGTTTTCAATTTTTAATCAATTGTGAAAATAACACGAAGTTTGGCAATTATGCTAGCGTTGCTAGAAGGATATGTCCGTAGGTTTTGTAGTATCATAAACGCGTGATGGTCTTATTGGCCATCAGTGCAAGAGCAGTAGGAAGTAAATTTGGTCGTTAAATTATCATTATCGGAGAAGAGAATATTCGATGTATATTCTGGAGACACATCTGAAAACCATAAACACATAAAATATACAAAATAAGTTTCAAACAATAAAGTATTACAGAGTGACCATCGAGATTCTCACGAAATCTTGAACAAACATAATTTATATAATCTCTATTAAAAAAAACTGGTTTAAAATTAATATGTACATATATTAAAAATTAAAAAATTATATAAGTTATTAAAAACATAGCAACATTTTTTTGTATTATAACATAGTTTAATATAAACAATGAGAGATTTTTATATGCAAATAAAAATAAAATAATAAAAAACAATCCGAAGATGCTTAACTAAAAATTTATAATAATATAAATATAATGATAAATAAAAATATTACATTTTGTAAAACATCTTTCATAAAAATTTTAAAATAATATTTTACATTATAATGATGTTTTTTTATATGTATACTATGCCTTCGATTTCATATCTTACTAACAAGTCAGTATGATCATTTATTTGTTTAATAAATAATTACTTAAATAAAAGTAATTAATTACTAATTAAAACTTTAAAAATATTAATCTACTAGAAATAGTGTATTATTTTTTACTTTTTAGATTTATAATATTAATAATAAACGACTGATATTTAGTTTTTTTTTATTTGATTTATCACTACCCCACAACTTTTTCTATTATTAATTTAATGAAATAAGAGATTCCAAATAATATACATTTCGTTTATAAATCACATTACTATTACTACTCTAATTAGTTATAAAACAAACGATATTAATCAGAATATGTACTTTTAATATTAATGATTGGCGAAGGATTAAAGTTTTTAAATGTATAAATTAAAGTCAAACTGATTTCTAGAAATAATTTATTCATCAGTATAAAATGTACATATTCATGAGAAACGCTGTATATATTTTAAAATAGCATCGTAGCAGTTTTACGTTTATAGAAAGTCGTATATGCACATTAAATGTAAACATTAAATATACATAATAGGTAAGCTTATATAAGCTTCGAATTAATATTTTCGTGTCAAATTTTATATATAGGTTTATACGTTACAAGCTTTTTTTTATTATTGTACTTATAATACTTATAATAGTGTGCTTACATATATATATACTACACTACTGTTCGGGAAATAACCCGAGTATGTATTCTCTCCAAGGTGATATGGGGAATAGGCTGGCAGTGAAAGGAGAGAGATAGCAGGGTAGAAATGAGTTAAGACGAAGACCGCGAATATAATACTGGGAAACTGTCTTTATTGAACATATACGGAAATAATGATGCTGTCTCTATTGAAATATATGTTGAAATATGATATCGTTTTTATATTGATTAGTGTAGATTTCGCACAATATTAAAGCGTAAATTGAATATCGCGAAGCTTGGATTGATTATAATTATAATAAGTAAAAATTAATGTTAATTTTACTTAATATCCAGGGCAGTATGTTTTATACTAATTTATATATCACTGATTCATCGGAGCCTTGCGAACGCATAATGTGATCCAACTATTTTGCGGCGTTCAATGCTTAAATTGAATGCCACCTCGGTCTCACTAAGATGTGATAAATATGATAAATACCGGTAGTTGGCAGCTTCTGCTGTCTGTTACTTCCCACCTTGCTCCTCCAAGAGATTTTACCGGACGGCAGAGCTTGGAGCCTTGATTGTGCACTCTGTCAGTCTCATCCAGGTGGGCGTAAAAGAATAGAGAAAGAAAGAGCCAGCAGGGAAGTAAACTATAATTGTACCGATTGATTGTCAGCATCGGGTCAAAACTTCTTTGTAAATTTTACCGACTAACTGTTAGTCACGTCGGTGCAACCGCGTGAGCCGCGGACCAACTTTCCGAAGCGCTGCCATCAGTTCACCTCCGGTACTTCGCTCCCTCCCCTTTCAAAAAAGCGTTGACATTATTTGGATAGAGCCACAATGACTATCTCTCCCCTTTCACTGCCATCTTGAGGAGAGTACACACTTGGGATATTTCACGAACAACACGAAATACATAAAATGTATACTAGTGTGGTGGTACTGCTTTTTAATTGTTTTAATTAACTTATATTAAATTTAAAAATATTTTACTACTAACTGATGTCCTATATTGTGATTTACTTTTGTTCAAATAAATAAACAAATATAGTTAATCAGTAATATAAATGAACTTTTTTAAACATTTATACATTTTTCAATAATAACGTTTAGATTTAATCTAAATAGGCGCTTAAAATTTTTTTCATTAATATTCCACATATAATAATGTACGTAAAATATTTGTTTTCGTTGTATGGGAACTTACAAATCTAAAATTTATATTTTTATTTACAGTGATCTGCGCTCAAGGTTTGATTGCCAAAGATAAAAGCGGTACATCCGATCCTTATGTTACGGTACAAGTAGGAAAAGTAAAAAAACGCACAAAGACTATGCCGCAGGAGTTAAATCCCGTATGGAATGAAAAATTCTATTTGTAAGTTACAACAAAAAATTTTATAAACATAAATAATTGAAGTTATAATTTCTATCCATTTGATATTTTTTAAAATAATTATGACGAAATACATATAATACATAAACATTTGGTTATAAAATTATATGTATTTAAATATGTATTTAAAATTTTATTGACGTTTATAAATAATTTTTAATACTCTTATACAAATAAATATTTATTCAAGTCATTATTTAAGTTATACACAATAATGCAATAAGAAAACGATATACTAACATTATAACGAAGAAATTATATCAAAATTATTTATAATTATATAAAATTGTTTATGCAGGTTATATATTATTAAAATTTCATATATTACTAAAAACATAACTAATAAAATTACTTAAATTTTTTATTTTTATTTAACATTAAAAAAAAAAATGTGGATACTCAAATAAGTTAGAAAATATCTATAATGTTTAAATAAAATAATTTACCAAACAGCTTTAGCCAGTATTGTTTTATATTGTGGAATTTTTTATAAATGAATAATTTATTTAAAAAATTTAAATAATTATTAATAATATTTAATTACTTTAGCATAAAAGTGCATTAAATTTAGAATTTAATAATAAAATAAATAATTTATTTTAAGTAATAATTTTACGAATTAATTATATTCTTTTATTGATTATATTTATTGAAACTATTATTTTAATTTTAATTTCAATTTCCTTTTTAACCTTATTAGAACGAAAATTATTATCTTATATGTAATTACGAAAAGTTCCTAATAAGACAGGGGTTATAGGATTATTACAACCTTTTTCTGACGGGATTAAGCTGTTTTCTAAAGAGTTTATAACTAGTTTAATAGTTAATAAGATATTTTATTTAAGACCTTTATTGAGAATAATTTTAATATTTTCGTGTTGAACAAGTTTTCCTTATATAGTAAATTATATAAATCATGAGATACATGGGCTATTAATTATTTGTATTATTTTATTATTTTATTATTTTATTATATTTGTATTATTTTAGGGGTATATGTATTAATAATTTTAGGTAATCTACTAGATCTCCTGTAGCTATAGCTGGGAGATTACGGAGAATTGCTCAGACAATTTCGTATGAAGTTTCTATAATTTTTATTATTTATAGGGTATAAATATTATGTTCAAAAATTGTTAGCCAGAAATTTTTGACAATAAAATTTAATATGCATCAACTGCATTGAAGAAACAGTCATAAAAAATATTGTGTGATATTATTAAACCATTTACATAAAAAAATTGTAAAAAACAATATTTTTACAATAAAAGTTGTAATCAAATATTATGAATTAAAGTAAGAAATGTTAACATTTCTTATATTTATATTTTGTATATTTTTATATGCATATTTTGTATATCTGACTTCAGTAATTATTTATTTTTTAAATTGATGAAATTTCCTTAGACAAAGAAATTTACGTTTAATAAATTAATTAATTACGAAATTGATATTCAAATTTATTCAAAGTTTTTCAAATATTCAAATATCATAGCATATTCAAAAATATTATATTGTACATGGAAATACTTTTTTAATAAAATTCATCTTCGTAAAGATTTGCAAAATGCTTGTAATAACAAAAATAAAATTATCTGTAAAATAATAGTTTTTAAAATGTTCAATTAATGAATATATACAATTAGAATATTTAGTAAATGTAAAATAATCGTAATACTAATGCTTAGCGCGTATAATATTATAATGGCAAATAAAGTTTTGTTAAATTATATACTTAAAAAATTCATGTTCATTACAGTGAATGTCACAACTCATCTGATCGGATAAAAGTACGTGTCTGGGACGAAGATAATGATTTAAAATCAAAATTACGTCAGAAATTAACTCGAGAAAGCGATGACTTTCTTGGACAAACGATCATTGAGGTAAGAACACTAAGTGGCGAAATGGATGTCTGGTATAATTTAGAAAAACGAACAGACAAGTCTGCAGTATCAGGAGCAATTAGACTTCATATAAGTGTTGAAATTAAGGGAGAAGAAAAAGTTGCACCTTATCACGTGCAATATACTTGTTTGCATGAGAATCTTTTTCATAGTCTATGCGAAAACAATGATGGAATGGTAAAACTTCCGCAAACTAAAGGTGATGATGCATGGAAGATATATTTCGATCCATCTGGCGAAGAACTTGTCGATGAATTTGCCATGCGCTACGGCATAGAGAGTATTTACCAAGCCATGACGTATGTACTATAAAATATTTAATATGATAAGTTATAGATGAATTGTGCTTGAAAAAAATATTTAAAAGCTATTTGTTGCAGACACTTCCACTGCCTTTCTACTAAGTATTTATGTCCAGGAGTTCCAGCAGTAATGTCTTCTCTCTTAGCAAATATAAATGCTTACTACGCTCATACGACAGCTAGTTCTGCAGTATCAGCTAGTGATCGATTTGCTGCTAGTAATTTTGGAGTAAGCTAAATTGATTTACATTAATTAATTTTTAATAACGTTATCATTTAAGAAATGAAATAAATATTTTTAAATGTATGTAAAAATTTGAAACAATAAAAATTATATACTATTTTAATCTAGTTTTTAAATTTGTAGTTTTTTGTTCTTATGTGTAAAGTAAAACTAATTATTATTTATTTATTTTTATTATTTAAAAATTACAATATATGTATTATATTAATAAGATATATGTAATAACTTGGATATGTTATAGAAAGAGAAGTTTGTAAAACTCTTAGACCAATTACATAATTCACTTCGTATTGATTTGTGCATGTATCGTAACAACTTTCCCGCATCGAGCCAAGAAAAATTAATGGATTTAAAGTCAACAGTTGATTTACTTACAAGTATCACATTCTTTCGTATGAAAGTACAAGAATTAACATCTCCACCACGTGCTAGTAATGTTGTAAAAGACTGTGTTATTGCGTGTCTCAAATCTACTTATCAATTTTTATTTCAAAATTGCTATGATCTCTACAGTCGCGAGTTTCAAGTCGATCCAAATGAAACACGCAAAGAAGAAGAAAATTCACCTGCATCTCTTGATTTTTGGCACAAACTTATAGCCCTTATCGTCTCTGTCATTGAAGAGGATCGTAACAGTTATGCGCCGGTATTAAATCAATTTCCACAAGAGCTAAACATCGGTCAGTTATCAGCTGCAACTGTTTGGTCGCTTTTTGCAATTGATGTCAAAGATGCTCTTGATGAGCACGAACAAAGCAGATCATGTAAATCATCTGCCTATATGAATCTACATTTTAAAGTAAAATGGTTGTATACTAATTACGTACAAGACGTACCTCCATATAAAGGGCAAGTACCCGAATATCCCGCTTGGTTTGAACCGTTTGTTATGCAATGGCTTAATGAAAATGATGATGTATCATTGGAATATTTACATGGTGCCTTTAATAGAGATAAAAAAGACGGTGTAAGTATAATAATATTTAAATTTTTATATTTTTAATAAAATTTATTATGATTATAACTTTTTAGTTTCAACGAAGTAGTGAGCATGCTCTATTCAGTGTATCTGTCGTTGATGTATTTACTCAGTTAACTCAATGTTTTGATGTCGTATCAAAACTTGAATGTCCAGATCCGGAAATTTGGAAAAGATATATGAAGCGATTTGCCAAAACAATTGTTAAGGTTCTGGTAGCATATGCCGATATAGTAAAAAAAGAATTTCCTAGTCATTTAGAAGATGAACGGATAGTATGTATTTTATGTCTTTTGAAAGACTAAGTATATTATCAATAATTCATTACACAATTTAATAATCTTATTGTTTGATAGGCATGTATCTTAATGAATAATATTCAACAACTGCGGGTGCAATTAGAGAAGATGTTTGAATCAATGGGTGGAGAAAACCTTGAACAAGATGCTGCAAATATATTAAAAGAACTCCAGGCTCAGCTAAATAGTGCCTTGGATGATTTAGCGATGCAATTCGCTAAAAGTCTGGAATTTCGAATAACAATATCTGTAAAAGAACTTGGTGATCTTTTATTAACTATTAAAGGAGGGGGACAAATTATTCAGCCTACACAAAGAAGTAATGTATCTGTCGAAGCGGATGAAGTACTTCGACCACTAATGGATTTACTTGATGGTAGTCTTTCTTTATATGCCCAATCGTGTGAAAAGACTGTTTTAAAGCGATTGCTAAAAGAACTCTGGAAAATAGTTATGAGAATACTTGAAAAAACAGTAGTATTGCCACCTATGACTGATAAGACGGTAAGAATAAAATATTAATACGTACTTTATAAATATTTATTTATAAACAAAATTATTATCTTATAGATGATGTTTAAGAGTTTAACAGATAATGCCAAAAATCTTGCAGCAAATGCTAAAATAGAAGATATGTCAAGATTATTCAAAAATCATATGGCTGGGAAACCAGATGTAAAAAATGCACTCAGCGGTGTTATGGTATATTTTTAAATAATTGCATACATTGAATAGAATAATAAAATTCATTATTATTTAGAGCGATAAAAAATTATAATTATTTTTATTTTTATTATGTATTAATTTCTATTATGTAGGATATTTCTAAAGAGGTTGAAAAAAATTTATCGCCTAAGCAATGCGCTATTTTAGATGTTGCATTAGATACTATTAAAACCTACTTTCATGCTGGTGGAAGTGGTTTAAAAAAGAATTTTTTGGAAAAATCACCAGAATTACAAAGTCTACGGTACGCTTTGAGCTTGTATACACAAACAACGGATACACTCGTTCAGACCTTCGTTACATCACAATTAACTCAAGGTACTTTTATTTTTTAAATATTAAATATTTGCATATTTAAAAATTCGTGTTTTCGTATTATTACATAGATGTATTCAAATATAATATTTTTTAAATAAAAATAAAAAATAAAAAAATGTAATGTTAAATTATTGGATAGTGTCGCTAAATGATTCTGCTACTTTGCAACAAACACATCAACGGTCTATTAACAACGAAAGAAGTGATGAAGTAGACGGAACAGAAGGTACAGAAAATCTTGAAGAACCTCTTCGTCAAAATAAATCAGCTTACCATCGGAAAATTCGACAAGGTACCTGAAAGTTTACAAGTTATCGATCTTAAAGTTGATAATAAAAATAAGAAAATATTCATAAGTCTTCTTTTTTTTATGTAGGAGTTTCTCTCTCTCTCTCTCTCTCTCTCTCTCTCTCTCTCTCTCTCTCTCTCTCTCTCTCTCTCTCCCTCTCTCTCTATCTATCTATCTATCTATCTATCTATCTATCTATCTATCTATCTATCTATCTATCTATCTATCTATCTATCTATCTATCTATCCATCTATCTATCT
>JAPYYT010004231.1:0-13855 GCA_030522565.1 Ceratosolen corneri | reverse complement strand
TTGTAAGACCACTTTACTGCACTGGAGACCGAAGAGAAATTCTGCCTGCGGGGTGATTGCGGCCATATTTTATATCCACAGGGCAAGCAAGGCCGCCGAGGCCGTCCAAATTATTGGGTTGGTGGGGGTCAACTAATTTTCCTACTCTACTGAGATGATATGCATAGAATTTTCCTTCTTTGAGAAAGGGGCAGGAGGGGCAAGGCCAAGACGGTGGGGAAGGGGCTGCGCTGCGAATGTGCATGCCCCATGCGCCAAGACGTTGCGCGCTGCAACTGATCTGCTTGCTGCGCTTGGCTGTCGAAGCTGTGGTCGCGAAATACAATTTGCGTGGACGAAAAACACGATGATACCGGAGGGCTACTAATCCCGGGGTCGTATCGATACAAATTCAGACGCAAACATGGCAATCATGAAATATGAGATATTTAAACATAATAATCACAAATAATATACATAATATAATAAACAGATACTGTAGCAGAAATAACATACAAAATAAAAATGGTATTATATCGTGTATTATATCCCGAACAGTTAGTGTTTAAAAATCTTTTTAATTATTCAATTTTTTTATAAATATTACAAATTTGAGAAAGTTCTAAATGTCTAGGTAAATAATGAATTCTGTAGAATAAGGTGATGATAGACGTGTATTGATAAAGAATCATTTTATGATGTTTTTAGGGTCCCGTTAGCGAAGTGGGTGGTATTCGGCTTCCACTGCAGCCCCTACATGGCTATGGTTCAGTCTTCATGTACTCGGCTTCGACGAGTCCTGGAGGCGGTGGAGGTATTGTAGGCGGCAATGGTAGCGGTAGTGGCATTGGTGAAAGTGGTACTGGCTCAAATGAAATTACGGTACACCTACGGGAGCCTGAGGATATACAGAAAGAAATACTTAAGAGGCTCGAAGATACAACGACATTGTCCATATCGCTTCAGAGCGACACTGTTCTAAGACTCGGTGCTACCACTGCAGGTAAGCATTTTTCAGCCTTCTTCTAAACTCCTCATCCACTCGATCTTCTTTATTTGGCTATGTTTCTTCAATACACTTGGTTAGTCCTCGAAATACATGCATATGTGAATATGTTAATTATAATAACATTTAATCACTTACCTTTAATGATTTATAATGAAGATCGTCTTAAATTACAATGCATACTTACCTTTAGACCGTTAAATAATGTACTCAATTTATTCAAAGAAATTATAATTGTTCTATTATATTATAATTGCTTTTATTACATTTATCAATATCCTAATTGTTTACGGATCGTAGTAAACTATATGAGATTGTTCGGAAACTAACCCGATGCTGAGATCTCCCAGAGTGGTGTAAGGGAGAGGCGGTAGAGGAAGGGGAGAGATAATAAGGTAGAAAGAAATGAAGTCACATAAGTCGAATGTAATACTGTAAAACGGTGTTTATTGAAATGAGATAAAAAATATAATGGAAAATATAATGCGGTCTTTGTCTTAAGTAATATGTTCCTTGTGGTCGTAATATTCAGGCATCAATTGAATACCGCTATGCTTAGACTGATTCTATTAATTGTTTACTGCGATAATTACTTGAGTTTAATAATTAATATGAATCATAGATGAGTCTACTGGCCTCTACTTTCTTTGAAGTTACGTTGGTTAACTAGATCTGTTAGTCTTTGTTCGGAAATTCGTATAATAAACAAACCGTTTGTGTTTATGAAACAGAAGTGTGGTATAAATACAGAGAACAAAGTAACGTGGAGTTACAAAGACAAAACGATCATTGCTAGAAATATCTAGAAGGAAAGTACACGTGTAAGTACAATTACCGCCACTTGATCGGGGCTAGTCCAAACAAGACGACTTCTCGGCTTTCCCACGCAGCCTGCGTTGCGGAATTAGCCGCGGCGTGACGGCGGGCGCAAAAAAGGCCTATCGGTACATAAAACAAGAGGGACAACGAACTCAGTGCATCAATGACAATTAGTGTAATGAATTGCCGATCGCGGGATTAATGGGAAAATCAAGTAAATTAGTTTCGGTGGGGTGGCGTAAAGTCGCGATGTGAACGATAAGTGCAAAGTAAGCCACGCCGTCGAAACAGTATAGTTTTAGTTGTCTTCGATTAAAGATCAAGCTTCAATTACATATCCCGGCAGAAGCCGAAACAGGCCATGAACATTGGTATAAGCAATACCATAAAATTGTTAAAAGAAATGCACTCCCTCCAGCTGAAGAAAAAAGTACTATTCAGCTCGAGCGTAGGAAATCGGAAAGGCCTTGTCAGCAACATTCAAAGAGGGAAATTGCCCTCTTACGCGCATAAGCGCCTAGTTCACGAGCTGCTGCATCCCGCCCATAAGCGGCAAGGTCGTGGACTTTTTGGGACTAATCGCGCAGTACGTAAGAGCGCAGGGTCAACTTACAATTGAACCTTGCATTGTAAAGAAGGTTTGTTACATCCATCTCAGTATAAACGGGGCTAAGCCGTCCGGCGGATTTTCGTATATATATCATTGAATCTCCGTTTACACGTCGAAACTGTTTTCGATTACCATTCGCGGATCAATCACGATTGCTATATAAACACACGCACACACATACACACACACGCGCGCACACGCACACACACAACCAAAGAGAAATAATTATATCAACCGCTATATACAAGAATAGAGAATTTATCATTAAATAATAGTAACAGCGCAAACAAACGTGTTTAACGATTCAATTAATCCTAGCAACATCATCAGTCCTATTATATCCCCACTCCTTAACATCAGGGAATACATACAGTCAAGCAGGTTAATTCCTTATCAGTAGGCCATCGGATTTGGTAAAGCTGAGCCCACAAGAGCTAAGTAAAGGATACCTCGACAGTCTTACTGTTTGTTTAATTAGTTATCTGGAATACAGAACGGGCTGTTAGAATTCCACGTCATGTTCAATTATATGTTAAACACCGTGTTTGCCGTTGCCCAGTAGTTTATGTGTATTTGTCGCTACTTGACATAATTTTGCTCCTTAACCTTCGTCGGTTTGCTAATCCACGCTAGCACTGCAAACAGGTTTAAGGAGTCGGGCCAGTTAGGGAGATGTAGCTATTCGGCTTATGTTGATGTGGCGCTCAGTTGTAAATTGAATCCAGACTTTCGTTATGTAACATACAGCAACTTGGTACCATCGTTGGGTCGAAGCTTCAATGTAATGTTGCCGAACACTGATGATTGAGTAACTCTTATTTGATTATAAGACTAATATAATTTTCAATTGGGGACTATTTTAGAGGGCGTGATCTCTAGTAGAATTCTGCATCGCAGCGTGCTTGCTATTTAGTTTTAATGTTTTCACCCCGCGCTTAGATATGGGTGGTCATCTTAGAATTCTTTGACAGTGGGAAGTTTTGTTGATTGTATGAAAACTAATTTTCTGATGTCATTGGAGCTCTAACCAAATAATGTCAACATTCTTTTAAAGGAGAAGGGCAAAGTGTTGACGGTGAACGTCTCGCTGCGCTCCACGCGGTTGTGCCGGCGTCTTGAAGCATGGCTGTTTTTCTCTTCGTAAGAAAATGTTATGAAGGTTGACTACCACGTGATTATGCCTCGAAGGTCTTCGCCGTTGTTTTTACTAGGCTCGTATTGCAAGATGTATGATGATCATATTGACCATAGCCGAAAATACGACGTTCAGACCGAGTAAATACGGTCGTAAAAAGATGTTATAAACGAGAGAGATAAATACTCGACGTTAATACTTTCTGATAATATTTGTAAGCTATTGGGACACAGAAAGTAACAAAATCTCGAACAAACGTATATTCGTAAAATGTATATTTTTATCTACAATAGGTTAAGTTTTCATTTTACGTTAAATATATCTATATTCATAATATACCAAGATAGGTATAATAGTGCAAAAAAGTTTCAATTCAAAGAAAAGTTGGATAAGAAGATATTAAATGAGCTTAGAATGGCTCAAAATGTTTAATTTTTTTCATTTTTATAACCTAATTTTGAAAATTGAAGTATATTTAGAAATTATAAAAACAAAAATAAAATTATAAAAAGTCATAATAAATTTTATTTTATTTTTAGTTATTGGGTTGTATTTTACTTATAGTACATTAGAATTTTTAATTCAGATTTTAATTAATTGAAACATGTACTGTACGCTTTTCACTTGGGAAGAATAAAAGATCTACACTTAGGTGCAATTTGTACACGTTGACACTCGATTGATTATTATTAATATATCTTATATTTTAATATTTTTACATATTTGTTGTGCAACATACTTACTATAAAAGAATATTTTTGTATGAAATATTTAGAAGATAACATCCAATATTTTTAAATATAAAAAATATATTATATAAATTTTAAATTATTAAAATAAATTGTGGGATCTTAAATTTTTCAAATTTTTATAATGAATTGATTATAGCTATAATTATTTTTATTTTAATTCTGGGATCTTAAAATTTTCTAATGTGCAAAATTGAATCTTTATAGCTATAATTTTTATAAAATACGAGTAGGAAGAAAAACTTTAGTTTTACAATAAATTCTGATTAGCTCCTGCTAGTTTAACATTCGATATGAATTGCTTCTGAGTTGTAAAAAAGTTCAATTACGTAGCAAAAGTAATTGTCTCAACATCTTTTAATTCTTATTATTTTCATTATTTGTTTCCATGCCTCGTTTTTCTCCACTCCTAATTACATTTTTTCTTCATCGCTAATATAGCCCTGTGTTCTTTCCCACCGCGTGATTTATTGAAAGGAATGGAAAAAGAATAAAAAAGGGTGTAAGAGTAGTGATAGTTTATTTTTTTTATATTTCTCATTACAGTGAAAGGGGCGACGGCTTTTTCTCTGTTACCCGCTGACTTTTGTGGGCAGGATTTATCAAAACAGTCGCTCGTGCGTAGTTTGTTATAAGAAGGATTTTAGGTTTCAGCTTGCGAATACTCGAATGCTGTCGATCTATTTGTGTTCATATAGTGGAGTCATTGAAATGAAGTACGGAACAAAGAGACCAATTGAGAGTAATCCGATCAAAAGAGTGAGAGAAATGGAATAGCAACTGAAAAAAAGTGTGTTGAAGAGAGAGATTCAGTAAGAGAGAAATGCAGATATTTTAAAGAATGGAAACGAATGAGATAATATATGTAACGGTAATTGATTAAAAGGGTCATATATGCACTCTCCGTTTATGAATGTTCGTTTAAATGATTCGGCAGTTACCGCCCTTATACATTGTAGCTATTGTTCGAGATTCCTAGAATACCGAATCGCTTTAGTAACGAACTTTTAATTCTTCAATTTTTTTGGGTCAACTTTCCAACCCACAGACCCCTTCGTTCGTAAGCTAGAGATCTGACAATATAGACAAACAGACCATGCAACGGTAATATGCATAGCAAAGCGTATAGTAACTATAGTTCTCCCTTATCCTATATTCTTCCTGTAAACTTCGACTCCCACTTAATGGATTTTACTCAAATCATATATAGTAATTAAGTAACTAGTCAAAATAAGACCAGCAAGATATACATAGAAGATTTACAAATTAACAGGGATCATTCTGAAACTGAATAATGGAGTCCTCTTTTATCTTTTTGTATATTGATATTGGCTTTTATATTAATAATCTTGGAAATGGGTTCTCCTTAAGGAAGGAGTGATTATTGCATAAGACAAGAATGGTTAAATAATGATTCTTATAGGAGGTAAGAATGCGTAAGATAATAATCCTGTATAATAGTTTTGTTAAGTAGTGGTTCTTGATCAAAACAATGATGCTTAAATAAAAATAATAATTCAATCATAAGCAAGTTTAAATAAAATATGGGAACCTGGGTTCGAGCTAGTTGAAACAGATACTCAAGAACAATCAAACTTCAAAGACACTTCTTTATCATATTTATCTGCAGCAACTTTCTATTCAATTTTTGGTTCATTTGTTAACTGTTATCTTTCACTTATTATTACCAATAAAATGAACTGTTATCTTTCACCTATTATTACCAATAAAATTAACTTCCTATTATATTTAATCATTAATTTGCACTATTTTAAATTTCTTAATTAGCCCTTCCTTCCCAATATCTACTTCTCTCTCCTTCTAACAAAGGGAAAATTCATACATCGAGTTAAATCCAACCAGAGATACCAAATGTCTATAACTCTAAATATATTTATTTTCCATATTTATCAACCAAGATTTCAGTTTAAATCAACAATAATTATAATTATCAGGATCACGCTGTCAATATTCACTTTTAATTATTTATTTATAAATAAATAAAAGAGTTCTTAAAGCCATATTATATTAGGTATTATAATTAAATATCAGATATTAAATATTAGATCTTATAATCATGTTTATACATGATTTTAGATAAAATAATATTTATTCATTTAGTTACTTATTTAAATGCAGATTATCAATTATATTCATATCACACCAAGTAGTTTAAATCTTGTAAAGTTTTAAAATCATTTACGTTTGCGTAATGTAGTTTGGTATACATTATATTTCTTCAGATGCTGTAACTGTTCTTGTAGCAATGAATTGAATATTTTTACGTATATAATTTAAAGTCTCGCACCTGAAAAATTCAAATAATTGATAATCTTTGTTTAAATTATTAATAATATTATCTGTTTTTAAACAAATTATTTACAATAAAGAAGATCCTACACTAATCGGGTAAATATGGAAACTATAAATCGTTTTTCATCACTAATAGATAGAACTATTTTATATTATATCCGGTCTGTATTGTAAAAAATGAAATTTATTTTAGAGTACTTTTAAAAATGATATGATCTTAATAAATTAACTATATCAGTATTGTGTACATTATTCTAACATATAATATATGTATGTAAAATATTTTACATTATATAAGAAGTTCAAGATACATATTATTAACTATCTATCATTATATTATAGTTTCATTTTAATAAGATCTAATTGAAAATGCATTGAATATTTGTACATTGCAATCATTTATAAATTTAAATGTATTTTATAATACCACATTGAAATTACTACTTAACACAAATATATCGAACTTCTTATTTTTATTTAATTGTTTTTATATAAATGAATAATTAAATAATAAATAATTTATAATAATAAAGTGAAAATACTACATAACAAAAGTTTTAGAATAGTGAGTTTGTAATTTTATAATTTATAGTTTGTAAATTTGTAAATTGCAAATGTTTTCTTTTGAAAACGTTATATATATACTTTTAAATTTATATACATTTTTAAATATGGAATAAATAGTATTATTATATGAATTCATTGTACTACATATACAAGTTTCTGTTATGTTAAAAGTATAAGATAAATTACAAAGAAGATTTACATTAGAAAGAAATAGTACAATGATAGTAAATGTATTCAGGAACGATAGTATGTAAAGTAGCACGTTTCTCTGAAAGTTCAAAATTTATTGTATTGTATTTTCGTATTTTTATTTGTTATTATGAAATACGTTGGAAAAAGTTGGAAATAAAAAAAGTAGAGGACAAAATAGCTGATGTCGGTAGTCAACAAAGCTTGTCATAGATGGTTAGGAATTATCAATGCTGTATGTGAGTTATGTTCGTGAAGCCACGTGGTAGATCCAATTTTACGGACGTTACAACTAACATTCGTGAGAAAAGGATGATACATGAGACCAGAGCAAGCGAACGAGTCATGTAAGTGGAGTAAAAAAAAGTCAGTGTAGTGTTTTGTCTTTATAGTAACAGTGCCCTCCCTTTGAGCCACGATTCTTCTCGGATTTTAGTATTTTCATAGACTATCCAGTAAAACATATTCACTTCTTTTTGTTTTTGATTTATTTGTTTTGTTATACTTATTTCTATTGTATAATATTTCTTATTATAAATCAGTTTAATCTGTCGTAGATATTGATGTAAATATATAAACATTTACTTTGTACACATTATATTAAGCCGAATTAAATTGTTACGTTTCCTTAAAGGGCAGTGAAAGTATGACAATTTTACATTGATAAAATAAAATATATAATTTTTTTTCTAAATAAGTTGTATTGATTCAATACAAATAAAACAAAGAGATTTATTTAATATCAGATTGTAAACATATTATAAATTATAAATATAATGTACTATAAATATTATAAATATATATGTATATAAGTGCTTACATAAATCTTGTATTGATTTGTTTCATATTTCTTCCAGGTTTCAAGTATATTGTATGAAAATATTATATATATATATATATATATATATATATATATAATATTAATAGTGTGGAGTTATTTCGTACTTGATACAAAAATCAACAAGAATTATGAAGATAATATTGTTATGCTTATCATCAATAATATATTTTTCTATGTTATCGGTAAATAATTTTTAAGTAGAGAAATATTAATTTACATATAGAGAGAGCCTATGTTAACACCGTCTAAGCAATTGATTGGCTTGTATAAAATGTAGTATGTATCTGAAAACTTTTCTCGTGATTCATTTTCATATAAGCGCTCAAATTTGAGAAATGCGTACGTGTGAATGTCTTCGAAAACGATCTCAAAAGCATTATATTCCTACGATAACTGTGAGTACATTCGATGCCGTTTACATATTTATTTATTTAACGGCCGTATAGCGGCAATTTAAAGCAGAAAGCGAACGTTGAAAACTCATGTAATGCAGTGCTTTGTGGGTGGTAATGACATAAACTGGAAAAGAATGAAACCAAGCATGGTAAAAGTGTATGGAAGGTGGACTTGCAATAACTCTGAAATAAGCCAGATGTTTTATTCGATTGCGCGATCGCCACAATGCAATAGTACTCACAACTGTCATATGTACTTGCTGTGGTCTTTTTTGTTCAACTTCCTTCTTTATGTACGTACATAGTACCTTCAAATTGAGATACACTCTTGCGCTATGTAAAATATATAAAGTACTTAAGTATATAAATTAACAGGGTTGACAAGCTTTTTATGTTTTAATTATATTACATACTTTAAATAACATTGTCATGAAAGTTTTCATAGCTATAAATTGAATTCAAAAATTTTTTATTTTTAATTAGATCACATGTGTATAAAAATTTTAATTAACTGCACTTTGATTTAATCTAAAGTAAAAATAAAATATATATTACATATTAATATTGGTGATTTAATAGATTATATATTTTTATGTTGTAAATTTTGATTTTATTGAAAATAGAATTTTGTAATCAGTTAATATATAGTATGCAAATAACTGTATGAATACATATAAGATTAAAAAATTCAAAAAAAAATTCGAGAAAAAAGTTAAATAATAATTTTTTCATAACAATAATTAACCACATACTTGATTCAACAGTGTTTATCAATAAAATTTATCCGAACGGCTTTGTGTATACAAACAGAAAATGCAATAAACCAAGACTTGTAACTAAAATTCACGATATAATTATGACAGTTATTAATGACAGAAAGTAAAAGTAAATTATGATTTTTCAAACTGCATGTCCATATATCTTTTGTTTTTTTTGAGTGACAGGATCTTGCGCCTTAAAAAAATGGTTTTATTCAACATTATGTCTCATAATAGATAGAAAAAGTGTACGATAGAGCATGAAATATGGTGATAATTACTAATTTTGATTTGGCTTTGAAATGTACCTACGCACAAGTAGATTCATCTTCTTTTACACTCTCTTTCATGCAATTTTGTGCTCTACTATCCTTAATTACAATCGTGAGAAGAAGTTCATTTTGAAAGAGAAAAAATGAAGTGGAAGGAGGAATGATACGTGAAAACACGAGAAGAATGAGAAGCGTTCAGAAGTGCACGCGACTTCAATTAAGTTCTTTTTTCTTATTCATCTATTCACCAACCCATTTTTAAATTTTCTTGTTAATTTAGAATTCATTTTGAATTTTAATTTTTATTATAAAAATATAATTTACAATTATAATAATTAAACACTAACAAATAATATGATTGAATAAATTAATTACTTAAAATATTAATAAACTGACTATATCTTATATTTAATAATTTGATGCTATCAATATCAATAAAAGGTTCTATTAAATATTTACACACTCATTATTTTAATACGGAATTAAAGCATATTTTGAGCATCCATAGAATTTTTTTTAGCAATAAATGAACTTGAATATTTTAACAGAATTAAACAAGAAAAGAATAAAATCGTAAACGGAAAAAGTAGAAAAACAAATACAGAAAGAGAATTGGGGCGCGTAGATAAACTGAGCACATATACGTGAATACATGTAGCTCATTTCTTCGGGAAATACCAATGAAGCTCAAGCTTGCCTTCAATTTACGGTGCATTTCAAAAGAAAAGTAGAACGGCAGACGGTTATATATATATAAATAGATAGGTCGATGGATTCGTATAAAGAGAGAAAGAGAAAAAGAGCTTTACAAGAGTCACGTATTTTTGAGCAGGTTAAGGGACATGTAGTTTCGCGCGTGACCCCAAAGGTAAACGTCAGTAAAAGGGAACGAATGAGGCAGACGATTTGCTGTAAGGCAAAGAAGGGGCGAGATTAGGTGGTTGAAATCGGAGGATGACTTTGAGCAATGTAGAAGATGAGCAATATGCAGACTTTGAGTTTGCTTCGTTAAATCCATTTACTTTAAATTCGCTATTTCACAAATTTAATTTAATATAGTCCATGCCATTGCTGCTTAGATAAAACGAATTTTTCTTTTTTTTTTTCTCTCTCTCTCTCTCTCTCTCTCTCTCTCTCTCTCTCTCTCTCTCTCTCTCTCTCTCTCTCTCTTTCTCTCTCTCTCTCTCTCTCCCTCTCTGCCTCTTTAGTGTACGTACTCGTTTTAGTATCGTTTCTTGTTCGTGCATTCCATTTATAGACCTGCGACCTTCCTAAAAAGTAAAGTAGTTATCTCAAGCTTTGCCAAGACTGAAGTTGTGAATATTAAAGTTGCAGGGAGTATATTGAATCGAATTATTAAATCTCTATTTAAAAACTTAGCAAGCGACTTAGTAATTTGCTTTAGGTGGTCACATAGTGCTAAGAGAGTGTAAAACGTTCAAGTAGATGAGCGATTGTTTTGAACCTTGCATATATAATGCGTAGACGTTATTTCTGGCGAGTACTCAAATATGACGCATGGGCAATCATATTGTATGACCTGTGCCGTATTGTGTTTTCGTTTTTTAAAATAGGAATTTTTTAACTTTCTGTAAACAGAGAAAAAAAATTTTAAATTTAAATGTTTTAAAGGAGAAAGCTTCAATAATCACATTTTTTCAAAATATTTAATTGTTATGTATAAAAAAAATATTACAATTAACATATAGTTCTATTCAAAGGTTTTTCAAAACTTTTAACATATATTTTTAATTTAATAAGAACATTAAAAATAGAGAAAATTATTTTTATAATACTAAACTTTAGTTTTTTATTGCTAGTCGCTTTCAGTTATGATGATTAATTAATTGTTTCTTATCATTAGTTAATTTTACTATATGAAGATTAAAAGGAAAACAAATATTTTAATAATCAGAAAACTTGGCTAACTACCATCTCCATATATCCTGATTCGTATTGTTTTGCTACTCGCGTCTCCCTGTGGTAGATCATTTGATATTATTTGACTCTTTCTCAGTCCAGTTTGTACATGTACTTCAATCAATCGTTTCAACGGCTCCTGTTGCCTACGTTCTAATCGAGGGATATCATTTGAACACGTTTCCTGTACGTCGATAAAAATTTGAATGTATATCTCATAAATATGTATGATATAGAGAGTGCAGGGATCCGATTCAATCCAATCCCCTTTGAAATTTCTATCGCAATGAAATATCGATTTCCATTAACCAGTGGAACACGGATTCAGCTAATAATTCAGCTATTATGAAATGGAAAACTCTATTTACTTGGTACATTGTCGTGCATAAAATGTATTGCGTAGCTCAAATTTTGTGTCAATGTAACGATACTTGATAAAGTTACGCATTACTATATAGACTCAAAGAAACATTGTTATGACAGTATGCAAACAGCAGAATATAGTTACACGTTATTCCCATTTTATAATTTAGAGTGCATAAAAAAGAACAAAAAATTAATCCTAAAGAATCAATTTTAAATTATTAATAGTTAAATTTTCAATTTTCATTGATTTATAAAACTGAACAGACCGTAGTTCATCGGGAACTATCTTAAAAAATATATTAAAAATAATTTCATATAATTTTTAAGTTTAGATATTTTTATAAGTTGTTTAACATTTTTATTCAATCTTAATATTAGAAAATCTAAACATTTGTATTCAAACAGAATGACGAAGTCATACATGTAAGAAAATTAAACATTTCCTCAAATAATTGGATAATTTGGTAAAGAAATAACACAATGAATTATAAATAATTCGATATAACATAAAATCAAATAAATGATTATACTTCATACACATATTATACTTTTATCACATTTTCGAAGAATTAATTAATTATCAAACCGAATCAACACAACCAAACGTAGCGTAATATTGACCAGTATTTAGTAATTTTCATATGATTAAATTATATATCTTAGGAATTCCTAATTTTATACCTTGAAGCCCATTATTTGGGAGATTCATTTTTTATGTACAGAAGATTGTTCGAGATTCTGTTGGTTTCTCAACCATCTATGTACTACCTCTTTGTTTGTAAATTCTTTTAAAATATTCAATATGTTTATGACTGCCAGATGTGTCCCAAGAGCTTAAAAATATAATCAGAAATTATATCTAGTATTCACTTCTCTTGTTAGTAATCTTTTTACGACTATGTTTACTCGGACTGCACCTCGAAAGTGCGGTGATGGTCAATATGACCATTGTGCGTCTTGCAATATGAGCCAAGAAAAAGAAACGGACAAAACCTTCTAGAAAGCCACACATAGTTGTCACACATCGTGCTATTTTCATAAGAAACCCATATAAATTTGAAAACCGTGAATACCCAGCCATGCTTGAATACGTCGGCGCAACTGCGTAGGCTGCGGCCGGACGTCTCGAAGCTCTACCACCACTTCATCACCGAGACTTCATCCGTACCTCCTTTAAAATTTCGTCCACATTATTTTGCTAAGGCTCCAGTGACAAAAGAAAATTAGGTTCAAACAACTAATAAAACTTCCCACTTTCAAAGAATTCTAAGATGACAATCCATAACAATCTAAGATGACATTGGTGGTACCAAGTTGCTGGAAGTTACATAAAGAAAGCCTGGGTCCGCAGTATTAAATTTACGCCTCAGCGCCGCATCGAATCTTAGCCCGCACCAGCTGCTCCTCAACTGCACCATGGCTACGCGGTGTTCAACTTACGACTGAAAGCTGCATCCATTACCAACCTGCATTACTTTTACCGAGTAAAGTAAAAGAGAAAGAGCGAGATAGGGAAGTGATGACTAATACATATAAACTATTGAAAACCGGCTGTCACGGCGTTTAATGTATAATTAGAATTTATAATTAGATTAGAAATCAGGCTATTACATAAAACCAGTAGGTAATTAATAAATAGTAAGACTAATAGGCCTAATTACTAACGTAATTACAAAGAAAGTAAAAGAAAATAGACTCATCTACGATTAACATCAATTATTAGACTATGTTCGGGCGTAACCCCGAGTGTGAAATTTCAGATTTATGAACAGTGGAAGGGGTGAGATAGCAGGGAGAAAAATAAAAAAGGTAAATTGATGTACTTCGGATAACGCAAAAACAAATAATGATTTATTGAATTTATAAAAAAAGACGATTGAAAACGCACGCAGTGTTATACAGAATAAATAAAGCAAGGAACGGTAAAACGAGGTGA
>JAPYYT010004230.1:0-15906 GCA_030522565.1 Ceratosolen corneri | reverse complement strand
CCTACGATGTTTTAAACCTGCTATCTCAACCCTTTCACTATCTGCTTCTCCCTCACACCACCACTGGGGAGAATTCACACTCGGGTTCGCGCCCGAACAATTTTGTAATAGGGTAAATTAATTAATTTTTTGTTTGTTGGATTTAAATCATCAATGTGTAACTGTCCAATAATAAGAACAGGATATTATAAATTCATTAATTTATTATATTGGAGAAACTTATCACCTAAGCCAAAGAATTTTTATAACAGTTTCACGTAATATATAATAAAACTTAATACAATGCTATAAAATATAGACAAATACAATTTTAAGATAAACATTATTATTTTTAATAGATTGGAGACATAATTTCAGTAGCTGGACAAATACCATTAGTGCCAGGTAACATGGATATTCTTGATTCGAACATTAAGAGACAATGTCGGCTTACTTTAAGACATATCAATCGCATTGTTAAAGCGATGGATTCCAATACAGAACTAAGGCATATTGTCCAGGGTATTTGTTTTCTTACACATCCAAGTTTTATATCATCAGCGCGCAAAGAATGGGAAAAACGAACTAACAATGCGATTGTTGATTACGTTGTTGTGTCGAGTCTTCCACGTGGTGCTCATGTTGAGTGGTGCGTTTGGGCACACCGTGACAATAATAGATTCGAATGTAAATTTGAAAATTAAAATATTAAATTTAGATATTTTTGTTAATTTATAATTAATCGTTTCGTTAATTACTTTGTTTTCATATAGATGAAGAAACTGGAAAATGTGTTGGAAACTTTAAAGTTACAATTAGAAGAAGGTGGAATTATGAAAATAATGTTTCTGCAATTGTTTGTTATTTGTCAACTGGTAATTATTATATTTTATACTTTTATATATTTTAGTTATTATAAATACTTAAATTAATAATTTTGTTTAAATTTTTTAAATTAAATATTAACTAATGTTATTACAAATAATATTTATAAATGAACACGTTCTAATTATCAATTCAATCAAAAATAAATTCCAAGTTCATTTAAGAATTTATGAATATTCATCAGTTAAAAATGAAATAATTTAAGTTTGCATAGTAATATTTATTTGAATACCTTGTTAAATATTTGTATAACTACATAAAAAATTATAAAATATTTACATCATTAATTGCTTAAAATAACACTAAAAATGTTAAGCTAATTCTTAGAAATTAGGAATATTTATATTAACGTTATTGAAAATTAATTAATTGTATTATTTGTATTTAATTAAATCATTGTACTACTTGAATAATGTATTGTTTACGTTTAATAGAACTAAAAGCAAACGTTAAACTTAAATAACTGTTATAGGTCCATCTAATTCAACAGGTAATCTTACTATGGAGACAAACACTTCATCTGCGAATTTAACAATGACGGAACTAATTGAAATTTTCGAATACTTTCTCTGTAAATTGACAAAAGACTCACCGACAGATAATCCGCCATGTAATCTTCGTATTTTCTATAAAATTGGTAGTTTATCTGGACCAAATTTTATCCAGAAAGCTCTTGCTCATTTCAAAAATCGCAATTTAGTAACAACCGTAATACCTACACATCATCTGTACAACTATAGTACCTTCCTATCAGTCTGTGGTATCAGGCAAGAGTAATAAGTTTAGTTGGTCAATTTCTGGTAATATTAATTATTACAGAGAAGAAATCGATAATTGTATTTGTACCAAACAATAGTAAAATAGGAAATAAAACCAAACATAAAATATTACAATATAAGTATGTAGATGTACACATAGTAATCTGTAGAAATTTAGTAATGTACATAGACATGGAATAACAGTAAGATAAAAATAAATATAAATTATTATAGATTATGAATATAAAATGTTGCAATATTAATTTAAAGTTTGAATACTCTGCATTTTAGTTAAAAACTAATTATTTTTAATATCAACATTTTTTGATTACTGTAAATTTATTAAATATTATATTATAGAAATAAGCATTTAAAGTCATCAAATTATTTAGTATTTTTAATAATTAAATGATTTAATTTTATATATACTTTTATGATTGCTTTTATTATTAATTTTGTATTCGTAACATTTTTAATTTAAAATATCTCATGTATATGACAATAAAAATATGTATATTACATTCATTTTAATTTTTAGAATACTTAAATTATATTACATTATTTTTAAAAATAATTAATTTCAGATCAATTTTTATAAAATAACGATTTTATACAGTTATGTTTTTAAAATATTTAAAAAAAATTTTTAAATATAAATACATTATTAAAAATATAATACATTATGTTTTCATATAACAAAATGTGAACAAATTCTTGTAGCAACAAAAATTTTCTAATTTTTGAAAAATTATTTATATCAACTATTATTTATTATTTTATAAAAATAAGTAATTAAAAAAAAAATTGATATTTCATATTTGTATGAAAATTGTGATTAAAGACTTATTTTCTAAAAAATAATTTTCAATACTTAATTGATTATGTATTGACTATATATATTTAGATTATTCATTGACTATATATAGTTAGAATATTGCACTTAATATTAAATATATAATAGATCAAGTGCAATTCTAATGATATTTCATTATACAGTGATTAAAATAATATAACTTATGTATATACTAATAATATAACTTAACTAAAAATATTAATAAGGAAATAATTATATCGTTATAAGTAAAACGTTAAAAGTAACATTATTGAATTACATTTTTATTGCAAATTGAGCTATTTTAATTCTTATTTACTTTTAAAATTTCAGATAGTGAAAAATATGAGAGAAAAAATATATAAAGAGGAAATAATATAGAATGAAATAAAAGTGAATAAATTTTAAAAAAAGTTATTTGGATTAACATAATATAAAATTATGATTTCTTTATTTAATAAAAATAATTATACTGCATATATTTTAAAGTTAAAATTTTCGTTTTGAATAAAATAGTAAATATTCCACCAATATTTATTATATATGATCACTAGATTATTGAAGCAAGATTTTAACTAAGAATTATTTAAGTTTTTATCTATATTAAAAAGATTCTTTATTATATAAGTGAATGTTTTTCTTTGGTGATATGATTGTTATACAAAACGTATTTATGTGTATAGTTAATAAATGTGTGCATTTAAAGTTATAAAAAAAGGAATTAAATTATTATTGAGATTAGAAGAAATAAAGTATTGTACTTTTTTGTAAAGTATGTTTTTGAGAAATATTTTATTTACATTGTTAAATATTTAAAATTTTAAGTTACTTAATAAATGTCCCAAACTACAAATAAAGATTTATTACAAGGTATAAAATGGATTGAAACATCATGTTTTAATTGTTATTTATAATATTTATTGATTTATTGATATATATTCTATATTTCTATTATGGTTCTTCCTAAGAAAGACTAAAATTTATTTGTTTATCTACTTATTAAAAAAAGTAAATAATAGAAGAATTTGTCAACACCAATTTTTTCAGATAAATATTTGTGTGATTATTGTTATTTTAATACACATACTGATTATACAATATTTTATATAACGTTGATGTTATAATAAAATTTATCGCGAAACAGTTTTACAGATATGCATTCATGTAGTTTATAAAAAATCTGTCATTCAAATATTTGTCCCTCTTTACTTTACTTGTATCACATTTTTTATTCTCTTTCGTTAAAAAATACAAGAATCAATGCCATAGTATCTGGTGTTGTTTAAATAATTTTGATTTGCTTTACAGTTTTAAATATTAACAATGATTATGTCTTGAATATTTTAGATATTAATGGTTTTTTTAAGTGTTGCATGTTTGGAGAACAAAATTCACAATAATAACATTGCTTATCAATTAACTGTCCCTTGGTTTCCACGCAATCTGAAAAAATGGAAGAAATCATTGAATTCATATTTATATATCAAACAATTATTGATATTTATTTTTATATTTAAATAAATGTAACAATTATGTTAATATTCTTGGTTTTTTCAGTATAGTTTTTTAAAAACGACAATATCGATTGTAAAAGATTGTTTTAGTTAATATAAAATGTATTAGCTTTTCATATTTTAATTTTTAATAAAATATAGATGTTAAAATATAAAAAAAATATAATTTAATAAAAATTATATACATATGTGTACATGCTCGCGCGCATGCGCTTGTGTATGCATGTGAAAATAATAGGATGAATTTCATTATACTAAAGAATAAATTACTATAAATTGTTACGGATAAATATAAATTTTTTAATACATAAAAAATGAAAAATAGTAAAATTTTATATGAAGATATTTATATTCTAATATATTATGTGCAGTTTTTCATAAATATGTGTTTTCAATTAAACAATTCTTTATAATATAATTAATAATAGTATTCTATGAATAATATGAATACTAATATTCTTGCCCTAAAATAAATTATAACTATGTTGTAACATTGTTTTAGATAAAAATTGAATATTAAATTTATCGAAATAAATAATATTCAATATTTATTACTGTAAATAAAAAAATTTTACTTTCTTTTTTTTCTTTCTTTCTTTCGGGTATAAACTTTTAAAGAAATATCTACATTTTTTGTCTATAGTATAATAAAGTTTATATTAATTCGTAAAAAGTAATTCATTATATTCTTATAAAAATAATACAAAATTATAATAAAATAATACAAAATTATTGTATAAATAATATTTTATGATTCAATAATATTAATATTATTAATTTTAAAAGAAATGATTTGAATACTATTACGTTGATAAGCTATAATTACGTAAATACCAATTTTAATTTACAAATACGTTTAAATAAATTCTTAGGTACTATATAACAACTATATAATAAATAATATCAAATATAATAAAAGAAGTAATAATATAACAATATTTGCTATTAATATTGCAATAGCATATGACTTTTAAATTGTAAATAAATGTATTAATAGCATGTATAAATATTCATAAAAATAATTAATATTTGTATATTAATTATATTAAAATAATTAACTATTTCAACTCTTCCAAGTATAAATCTATTTGATCGTCATACTATAAGTATAATAATTAAACCTTTTAAAATTTCCAAGCAAAATAAAATAAAAAATAATAAATTCTTATTCCATTTGATTTCGATTAAAAAAAAACTAGATAAATAATATACAAATGTCTGAAATGTAAGAAATTATTGTTTGCACCTACATAAAATATAAATTTATTAAAAAAAAAAATGTAATCATATATTGCTACACAAGTTCCCATATTTTATTTATTTTCTTAGAGTTTAAGTATTAATTTTCTAAAACTTTAAAATATTTAAAAACATAATTAAATTTCCATTGAACCTTCAATTTACTATTGAAAATTAAAATAAATGAATTTATTTAGAAAATTGAAAATATGTCATCAGATTTTCTCCCGCCCCTTAGGCTAAAAATTATCAATGTAAAACATTTATATTTATTTAAATAAATATTTAACATTTTATTTTATTCATTTCTAAAAAAATAGTTGTTTCAATTATGCAAAATATTAATTAATGCTTTAATAAATGAAATTTAATAAAAATAATTAACCAAAAATAATAAACGGTTTTTGATTTTTAAGAATGTATTTAATGAATTGCGAATGTAAGATTCCACAATAAAAATATAATTGAAAACAAGAAGCCTTATTGAGAAGTCATGATTGACAAAAATTTTACCAAGGTGCAGGTATTTGTCACACGCTCCGCAATGAACTAGATTAGCTTCCAGGTCGAGCCGTAGGGCGTTATGACAGCGACTGCAATGCGGACAATAGCGACCTTTTCGCCACAACCTTGTTATGGTGAAAATGAGTTTATGGGTCAGTACGGTATATATATATATATATATATATATATATATATATCACTTAATTTCAATAATTTAAAAATAATTTTTGTTTTCAATAGTTACGTAGTTTTTTAAAACAAAACTTATTTCATATTATAATTAATCGAGTGATAATAAACATTTAAGTATTTTATTTTTAATGATTTCATTTTTTTATTAATATATTAATATAAGTATTATAAGTATTCCATAAAATACAGAAATAACGTTGACCACTTATCAATATTTAAAATATTTATTAACAATTATAAATAAATAATATAAAGTAACTGAAGATATATAAATGGTTTTTATATCCAAAATGTAATTCTATATTGAGGGACAAGATATTTATATTTAAATCAAATTATTTTTAACTAAGAAATATAAAATTGATCACCTATATAAATAATTTAAGTTTGATATAATGGATTTCCTTTAAATTTATTAATTTCTTTAATATATCTTTTTCATATTCATTAACATACACATTATTATACTATATAATATAGTTAATATATCAATAAATACTTTCGTAAAATATGAAAACTTCGATCTTCTTAAAATAAAAAATAATAATACCGTACCTAGACAATATATTTTTCAATTTTGTTATCATGCACTTATTAATTTAGCAATTAAAGAAAGAAAAACCATGTTATAAAATTTAACGAGAATTTGTTACTTTAAAAATTATTAAGACAATATTGAGAATGCTTTATGATTGTAAATAATAATTTAAATATAAATATTTAATTCAGTTATAATCATCCTTAAGAACAAATTATTTGAACTTAATTATAAATAAACATTATTAAAAATATCTTTTGTAATGTTAATAACACAATGGCATTTTGTTTATTAATTAAAATCTTTTTGGAAATATATTTAATTATATAATTAAAACTTAATATTTTATTTTGGCTATTAAAAAATTGAATTAATGTCAGTATTTTTACAAATACATTTATTTATTGTATTTATTGATTTAAAATAAATAAAATAAATAAGCTTATAATATTACTTACAAATAATCAATTATTTCTTAAATAAAAAATCAAATATTAATATTAAAAAGTGAATGTTATTAATGAATTAAAATTATCAATAGTAAACAATTATTTTCTTACTGTATAAATATTGTAAAAGTTAAATAACATAAGCATGATAATTTAATTTGTAAAACACTTTTTATATAATTTTTTAATTTTACTTTTTTATACATAGGTTTAGTTGGTACTATAATTTAATATAACCCTTATTTTTATATGTATTTATTTAAATAAAAATATTAATCAAATTCAAAGTTAATATATATGCATGAAAAATTTAAGAGTCCAATACAAGTTATGAATTAATATGTAATTATTGATTTAATTTATATTGATCGTGAATTACTGAAATAAATTTCAATAATTGAAACATTTGATTATGAAAACAAAAATTAAATAAAGTTACTTTAAATACTTACTTTACTTTAAAGGCCTCGCCAATTCAAATAACTTATCAAATAAAAATACAAGTAATGAAATTAATACTTACTTTGAACATGGTACGCAAAAAGTGGAGACGTACACCCTCATATTTTTTTCGCCTTTTTTGTATTCATGTTGCCACTGTGCAACACTATTTCTGTCAGAATTTAGACCACCTGGTTCTTTAGATCCGCAATTTGCACAGACTGCGCATTCTTGACAGTGCCATCTGCCCTGTGGAACTCTTCTTAATCCCACGCAATAAATATGATACCTAAAAATCAATATTTATCTTTATTTGTCGTGATTTAATTAGTGTGATTAGTTTATTTTTTAAACTGTTCTTGTAATTTTCTATTATTCAATTTATATATTTAAGTTTATTACTAATAACTACATACAAACAAATATCTTTATATATTTAAGAAATATTTTATACTATTGTAATATTTAAATTAATCAAACATTAATTTAAATATAGATTACAATTTTACAGTCAATTAATCACATTTTAAATGAAATCTTACCCTCTATCGCACATATCGCAAAAAAGCATCTTATCTTCATCAGCAGGATCATGACATTGGGCACAAGTTTTACAGTCTGTGCATTGCCAGGCAGACGCTCGAATATGAGGTACCATGTCTAATGTTAAATCTATACACGAAGGATGAACTACAAGAGATGCATATTTTTAAAATATAAAATATAAAATATTTTAAATTAATATTAATATATTAACAAAACAAAAATATAAACATTAATAATATAGATTATTATTACTAACATAACATTGATAAAAACGTTATCGCTTAAAAGGCATATGAAATATTTACTTGCAAATTAATTCAGTAATATTAAAGTGTTAAAAAATTAAACAAATAGAGTACAATAAGAATTCAGAAAAAATATCAATTATTGGATTCTATTTTAAATAATTAGACATTAAGTAATGCTATATTTATCTTTAATTATTGGAACAATAAACTGCATTTTAATAAATGTACATTTTTCAACTTAGTTATTATTTCCATTTTACTTGTAAATAAAAATAATTTTAATTAATTAGATTGTTTATGTAATTTTTATTATATATTTATAAGCTTTTTATTTAATTCATATTATACTTAACAAACTTATATAAATTAGAAAATTCTTACTATAATGTTATTTACCATGTAAGTGCTTTGATTAAAAAATAATTTTATATTAAAATAGTTTTGAGCTACCAAATACTTAATTAATTTATGTATATTAAGATTTAAAAGTTATAACCAATATTACTTTAATAATTTAATTAAAAGTAAGCCTAATTTTGTAATATATGTTGACAAAATAAAAGAAATTGAGCATATTTTCATATATCAATATATATTTTTTTAACTTTATTAATTATGTTTTAAAATATTATTTATCAAACTAGTAGTGTCATAGTTCTATAAAGAGATGTACTTCATCAGGTGTTCTGGGACTGGAAATGTATCACATTCAAATTTGAACCTAAAACAAAAACTAGTTTTATTAGTTCTAAATATGAATAATGACTGATACATACATAAATTAAAAAGTGAGTTTAATATTTTAAATAACTATTAACCTATAAAAAGTTTGTTATTTACCTTTGTTTCATTATTTATCTTATCGTGAAGTTTAAAACTATTATAATCTCCATAATATATTAGTATTTGAAGCAATTTCTAGAGTATATATTTTATAGCAAATTGATTTTAATAATTATTTATACAAAAATCCAGAAAGATATCACAATTTTTTATAAATCAACTTAATTCCTTCACAAGTTTCTTTTAAAGGTGCTTGTTTATAGAATTAATTATTTAAGCCATAGATAGTTTTTACTCTTTACCATAAAACTGTAAATTTTTGTCTATTGATTATTTTGGAAATTTTTTTTCCAAATAATTTTTTATTCTATCCACAAAATAAATATTATAATAAAGCAATAATATATAGTAAATATAATATTCATCATTAATTTGATCGTTAAATATTATTTTCTTTAGAATTTCAAAAACAAATGCATATTTTTTTTAATGTTGCCAATAAATTCTTTTTTCATTACTATAAAATGTTTATAAACTTTATATCTGAATGATCTTTAATATATTTAATATTATACAATATTTTATGACACTGACAAACTTCTACAATTGCTTTAATCTTTATTTTATTGATGCTCCCTTTGTAATTAATTTGAGATTCTTTTCATTTTAAAATGAGTCTCAATACTATTCTACATTTTCTATTTGAAAATTCATTACATTTTTAAATTTTGCTATCTTTTATATTAGTATATTATATATAAAATCTGATTTTCTTTATAATCTATCATCAGATACATTAAACCATTCTTATTATTTTTAGTATCAAATTGCTGATATTTTTGTCTCACAAGATCCATAAATTTTGCTTAATTATAGCTTAATTCATCTTAATTCATCTTTCAATTAATCAACTAATGTGCAATTATGATTATGATCCTATTAAGACTATTAATTTGGGTAATTATATAAGATTTAAAGATTTAAAAAATTACAATTTTCAAAATGGAACTAAAAATAATATTTTTAAAAAATATTATTTCCTTTAATATCATCACAATTTTCTTTCGACAATTTTAGTTTTTAACAACGTATTTAGCACTTTCTGTCCTTGCCTTCGATAAAAAATTATGCATTGGTTAATCTATATCTTTATCTAAAAATATATAAAAGGAATAGAAATAATTGTTTTGCACAGGATCATATATATTATTTTCTCTATATTTTGCATGGTGTTTTTTAATTTTTTAAAAAATTTACCCAAAGATGAATAACTACTTCAATATTACAAAATCATTCTAAAAATTTATCAACATATACAAATATTCTTAAAATAAAATATATTCTAAATATTTTTATTTATTGAATGTAGAACACATTGCCTTACATAGATTGCCAGGCTTTTTGATTATTTTGATAAATTGAAAATTAATTTTTATTTCAAAATCAATTATATATAATTAAAAAAATTATTAAGCAATAAAAATATAAACACAATTAATTTTTAATTCAATAATGACATCACAAAACTTACGACCTTTAGAAACTGACCATTTCCATTACACGTTCCACATTGTATAAGCACTTCAGGCCGATTATTTTTATTGAAGTTGTTACGACACATCTTGCATTTAATGTCCGGTTGATGACTCAATTCCATATCAACCTCATCGATTGTTGATTGAGAGCCTTCGGTATCTTGAGTGCCCTCACTTGAGGACGAGCTAAGCAAAATAATGAAAACCTTTTCTACAGAACTTTTATTGGGTTCATAAAAAATTAATCAATAATAATTATCATCCCTTCAGCTTTTTATAATATTCATTGATAATAATGAGCACACCTGGAATCATCAGAAGATGAATCACTGTCGCTGTCGCTTTGTGAACCCTCAGATTGACTGTCGAACTTTCTTTCATTTGGACGCATTGGACCGTACAATACCGTGTTCAATGGATAATATCTTTTAATAAAAATGTTATTAACTCTAAGATTAAAATATTTTACAAATATTGAAATAAACTATATACATTAAATAAGTAAATAATAATTTAATAGTAAATTTTATTATCTCAAATCTTTTATATATCTCATTTAGTAAATGTTGTTCTGAAATAGTATGTATTAAATCTAATTTTGAATATTATTATAGATTAGTAATACTTTATATAGAAATTTTTTTTTTAATATAACGTTACTAGTTCTCTTATTAAATATTAATGTTGTAATTAAAATAAAATGTTAAAAACGCAGTATGGCTTATATAATAATATAATAGCTTTTTATAAATATAGTTTCTTATTAAAATACATATTTTATTTTAAATAGTAATATAAAAACTTGAAATAAAAGTAAGCAAAAGTAATATAAAAAATTGAAATAAAAGTAAGCAAATTATAGGAAAAGTATTTAAAATACATAATATTTATAATTTTTATATTTTTTAAATAATTCTAAAATTTTGCATGAATTTTATTACAATAAATTAAATATAATATTTATATTTTACATCTGCGTTTATAAATTAGATTTATTAAACGTATGATGAATTATTCTAAAATTAAGAAATAGAATAAAAAGTGAAACATTAATACCTGAGCTCAGCAGGTGTATACTCCCTATAATAATCTGTGTACTGTCCTGGTATGAGAGCAACTGGATAATGTCTGACACTTTTAATTGAATCCAATTTAATCGATCGCTTGGGCATATGAACGGTGAATGTTTGTAGATCTAGGCTGCATTTACGTGAATCTTGACGCGCTTTATTCAAACATGCATTCCATGAAATCGCCGATTGCATTGCCATTTCTGCCAAATCTATTCTATTGCGCTCAGCGTTCGCTGCCGCTGAAAGTTCTTTTTGCTTCTTTGAGTGCTCCTTTGCAGCTTTTTCACGCATATGTTTTCGATATTCTTCATACTGTTCCGGAAAGTCACTGCACATAATATCTAATACCTCCGAGCTACTAACGGCCGTTAGACCTAAATAAATCAAACAGAAATGAATGTTCTAATAGATAACATTTATATTTAATATTTTTTAACAAAAAATAATACATATTGTATTAATTTTAAAATTTAAAATATATATATATTTGAGGAAATGTAAAATTATATATAAAATTTTTCCGTCACCAAAGTGTTAATTTGATTTCTTGTTATTAAATTATAAGCATTGGTATGTATATAAATTTTAAAAATAAATATAAATAAAATTTTATATACAATCAAACCTTAATGTTTCGTATCAAAAAATTCACTTAGCAATCAGTTGATCAACCGAGCATTGCTTACCCATATCACACATGGACTCACTGACGAGACCATTCTCTCTCAAGAAATTCCGCTCTTCCATATCCACCATTCGTCTCTTCAGGTCAGGATACTTTCTTTTAAAACTTTTAACACCTAAATATTGTGATATTTGCTCTTGTATCATGAAAGTTTCACCGCGTCCAGCAGGTCTATCGTCTTTTCTTTCTAGTGGCCATTCATATTCGGCGATCTTTTCTACCGTGAATGGACCCTCATCTGGATCAAAACTTATTTCCATCCGACGATTTTTTACCTTTACCTTTTCTGATTCGGATGTTGCTGTACTCAATACGCTACCTTGTGATTCTTCATTTACAATAGTTTCCGTAGTTCCTATAAACATATACATTATTTATAGTTACCATGTATGCTTTAATTCTTAAGTGATAATAAAAATAACTTATTAAATATCTAAAATTTAAACAAAAATACCGTTAGTTTCAAAAATTAAAAAAATTAAAAAAAGTAATATTTTATTAAAATAATTAAATATTATAATCAGTCCAATAAAACCAATGCTTAAAAAAAACTATACCTGTAACAGCGATGTTGCGTGCAGGTGTCTGAGATCTAGAACCGGATTCAGCGCTCATTCTAGTCTCTTCGTCAATAACAGTTAATGTCGAAATTGATTCATTTCTCGCTCCACACTCATTATTCGACACTTTTTTAATTGGCGGGGTTAACCAATTCTGATATTCTTCGGTTGTAATTGAATCCTTGTTATTTACCATTTCTGTATGTTTTATGATAGCCTCTGATTGTTTTTCATTCTCTGCCACTTTTATGACAATTATTTCTAACTTGCTCGAAGATTCTTCCTTATTATCTTTATTTTGAGCTATTGATAACGTATTAGTTGCTGTTTTTACGTTAAGAATAGGCGTGTTCACTCTAGCTGTATCTGTTACATTATTCATTCTTTTTTGTACTTCTTCGTGTACTTTTTTCTATAAATTAATTAAAAATTATTTTATTATATAGTAGTTATAAATAATTAGTATAATAATAGTAGTAAATAGAATTATGTATAACGATAAAATACCAATTATATATAACAATATAGTAATAAAACCAATATTTTAAGAATAAGATAAAAAAAAATTTATTAGAACTACGGCAATATAAATAAAAAAATTTATGAAGACTCAAAATTAATTAAATATGAATTGCTATACAATATAAAGAATTCTTAAAAGTTTGTTTATGTTTTGAATTTTCAGACATAAAATAAAAAATAAATAAGTCCCAATCTTAAACTTTTAAAATTGAAAGTATCTGCTATGATTACTTTTGTTTAAATATGATAGTAAAAATAATTATTAATATCAATTGTAAATGATAATTAATAATGAAATACGAATGTATATAACATTGATCTAAAATTGTAAAGTACAAATATATTTTTATTTATATTTAAATACATTTTCTGATAATTATATGTTTAAAATTACTGTTAAAATTTTTTAATTTTAATCAGTTAGTTTAAAATTTTATATATTATTTATATTATTTCATAACATGTAATGTTTGATCGTAATTAAGCACTCTTTATGATATATTCGTTCAATTTTATGTTAATAAGTACATTTTATTACAAAAATTGAACATTTGTTAAAAATAATCTATATTTTATTTCAAATAATTTTTTGTTAAACACGTTCTTGTAAAAATTTAATTTATTTTATATTATTTGATTTTAAATTTTAATCGACATCACAAAATATCTATTTTAAAATAAAATTATTTTGTAATCTAGAATTTACATTAAACACGTTAGTTAATATTCTCGAAATGTTTCATAACATAATAATATTTATAAAAGTATTAGTTTTTGGTTTATACAATTTTTTGTACAATATTCTAATTTATAATTACAAATTTATGCATTAACAAAAGTAATAAGAAAAACAAGAAAAATCATCATCAGAAATGACAACCAACATTCAGGTGAACTTTTAACGGAAGAATTTGAAGTACCTTGCATATGAATGATATTGAAGCACTTTTTGATGTTTGTAATATTTCGACTTCTTTCAATTGTTTGTTAACTTTTTCGAGTATTGGTTCATTCAAAGTTTTAAAGAATTCTGTCGAGTTATTTATATTACTATTAAGTTCGACAGAAAAGTTGTCTATACCGATAGTAGTGGTGGTTGCTTTTTCGATAGCCGTTAAGTCTTGTGCAATTCGCTGCTTCTTTAGCGGTATGTCTACTGCCTCATTCTTTCGTTTTCCACGACCTGTAAAAACAATGAAAATTCTAAAATAAGTTCTACTTTTTTCTTTTACTTTCTAAAGCAAATCTGAAATATATAGATTAATATATCGTTTTTATAAAACAAAGACATTTATAATTTTATTAAATACATCATAACAACAACATAATTGAACTTAACGAAAACATACGTTGTATTTTAATTTATTATTATTTTATAAGAGGTTTTTATGTACATTGAAGCTATACTATAAAGTATTTGTATTCATATTTATAAAATTAAGAAAAATGAGTACTTATTAAATTTTTGGGTTAAAATAAAAGACAATCAATAGCAAAATAGTTTTAATATTTATTTAAGGTTTTTAACACAATTTTCATTATAAAATATCAATATAATAAATTAGAAACTTATAAATTATATTTAAAAAATATAATTACTATATAAAATATAATACTTATATAGATATATATCGAAAATGTTTTAATATTGTTAAAAATTTTAGTTAACCGTAAATGAAAGATTTAGGTTTTATAGTTTTCTTTTACAAATCTGAAGAATTATAAATTCTAAAGTTTTCTTTTAATGTTTATTAGAGAACAAATTTTTTAATTTTATTACGAAATTTTTATATTTTTAATGCCTTTCATGAAATACTATGGGTCAAGATATGAATTAACTATAATGTTTTCTATAAAGGTGTAGATTGTTATAAAATTAGTTTCAAATATATTTTTAGAAACTGGAAATACTTAATTAAAATTGTTTAATTGAAATTACAAAAAGTGAATTTGCCCAAGTATTTCAACGTAAATCATTTTAGTTATAATTTTAGATAAATATTCAAATTAATTAATATAATTGAGAATACATATAACGTAGTGTATAATTATTGATATTTTTTTATAAATTTATAATAGTACACGTTTTCTTATAAAAACTCATAAATCATGATTTTTTATAAACTTATATTAATTTCAATTCATAATAGTACACGTTTTCGTATAAAAACTCATAAATCATGATTTTTAATAAACATATATATTAATTTCCATTTTAAACAAAAAATCTCTATTTTTAGACATCAATATTATATTTAAAAGGATTTTGTCTTTTTTTATGTTAGATTATGTAATTATTTATATATATTTTAATTTCTAGGAGGGCAAAAATTTCATAATTAAACCAAGTAATAAAATACTTATTATTAAATAAATATAATTTTTGCAATTCTTGGTAAGTATATATTTAATTTAGAAAATAAGTATATCACTTATTAAAAATTGGTATATTTTTTACCTTCTTAAACAATATATGCAGATATATTATTTAGAATTTTTGAAACGATTTTTTATATTTTCGAATTATGAAAATGCTAATAAAATGAAATAATATCAAAATTGGTAGCCATTATGTCAGCTAATTCAAATGTTATTAATTTAAAAAATAAATAATATTTACTGT
>JAPYYT010004229.1:0-26403 GCA_030522565.1 Ceratosolen corneri | reverse complement strand
AACAACAACAACAGAATATAATAAATTACGATTAAGGCAATGCAAATTTTATTTAGATGTTAATATTTTTTAAATATATTTTTAAAAAATATTTTGAACGTGATAAAGAAGAAATTAGAGGCGATAAATTAATAGAAGTAAAATGAAAACTTTTACCGCAACAAATGTAATATATCGAAGGATTTAATTTCACGAGTATTAAAGTAATTAATAATGTTGCTTACGGTCATTACGCAATCCCATTAAAGCATAGTTTGGAGGCGTTGAGCAGTAAGGAGCAGCCGTAGGAATATGAAGCAGTCTTGCTATTTGATTCATTTTTTTCTGTCTTGCTTTTATTCTTCCTTTTGTTAATCTAGAAAAAAAAATTACGACTAAATTATAGAAAAAATTTGAGAATAGCAATTAATGCAGTTAATAATCCTACTGATTTTACTAATAGTAATTGACAATGTATTGGATTTAATACGATAAAGCACTTGATTTCAAACCACGTAAAGGTAAATATTAAACGCATGTAAAGTGTATTTTAAAGATTTATGGGAGTTAAAATTCGAAATATTCTCGGCGACTTTTTAATGACTACAAGCTACGGAATGCGTTTAAAAATATTAACATTATTACATGAAGTATTTATAAATTTTATTTACAAAATAAAATATTAGCTAAGCTTTCGTTTATTAAATTATTTGCAATTATAATGTCTAATTGTCGTTTTAAAAAATACTCATTGACTTTTAATTATTTTTATTTTAAAAAATTCAAATAATTTTAAATGTTTGTAAAAGTATACAAGATCTATAAAAATGTACTAAACATTTTTTACCTTTGTTTTGCTGCCATGCAACGGATGTGATCTTCAAATATAAATTTTGCTGAAAGTAAAGGTATTCGATTACTTGTGCTACTGCTCAACGGCTTATGAATAGTTAAATGTAGACACCGAGAATCATCCTTATCGCCGACAACCTCAATATCTTGCAAGAAACCAACAAATTTTGCTACTCCCCAGCCAAGTTTTCGTGTATCTGGTTCGACGAGAATCAACTGTATACAGTCAATAACTAAAAATCTCCGAATTTTCTGCCCATCCTTCCATACAACTCTACATGCAATAAGGTCACTATTATCTGAAAAATTTAATATTATCATCGATTTATTTAAATGAATTTTAAAAAATATTGGTTTACGCATATAAGATTTCAATACTCACTTAAATCAAGAACATTATCAACTTGAACACAACTACTGGGATTTGTTAAAGGCAACTGAGTTTCAATTTCGTTATTTAATGTTAGAGATAGCTCGCGTATAAAAAAGAATACTCTGATAGCCCTACGAGCTCTTTCAACCTGAATAAAATATTTCAATATTTGTTTGTTAGACATTTACAAGTGGTTTTAAATAATTTGTTTACGAAATATATTTCAGACAACACGGTTAATGTACGTTTATAAATACCAAAGAATCTCTTTGAATTACACATATAGATTAAATTTGATCTGCTTTTAAGGAAATTAAAATAGTTTGAAAGAAAATTACTTCGCCGCAAGGAAGTCTTTTACTGAATTCAATGCCTGTCATTGGTGTTCCAGTAGGAGGCAGTAAAATATTGCTGTCCATCATAAGCCATTCTACTTTTAATGGCTTCTTTTGTATTTCACTATATTCATCTTCAAACATATCCAAAAAAATATCTTCACTCTATAAATGCAAATTTTATATAAATAATATAAATTAGATGTTATTGAAATATACAATTAAGTTGTGTTAAAACATGTAACATGCATTTAAAAAATTAATAATCCCAATTTTCCATTTTCTGACCTTATAAAAATTTCGAAGAAGTATAGTACTCTGTTCCTTTGCTGCTTCTACTGCTGCTAAATGGTAATCTTGTAACAAAGTTTCATTTTCGGAGATCACTAATTGTACTAGCAATTTTGTTGCTAATTCCAAAGTGACAAGTCGTACTTTTGCATCTAATTAGAAAAAAAAATAAATTTCATATAACTTGAACAGTGTTAAAAGGAATAAATCTTACTTATTTGACAACTTAATATTATAATTTGGATGATTCGGCTGATCAAAGTTTCGTTGTAACGATTTTTTGTAGAAGCTTTTAATGGAGCTAAAATTAGATCCAAAGTTTCTGGATGGACACCCTAAAAATCAAGTTCATGCAGTTAATATGTACAATGAATAAAGTCATAAAGAAATAAACAATTTATACAAAAATGAAAATTTTAAGATTAAAATATTATTCACTATTTATTAAGAAGTTTATTAACAAGCAATTAATAATTTACAAAAAAAAAAGCATCTAAAATCTTCAAAAAATAAAACGATTACAACTACAACAAATAAATTTGTAAGTTACCTCATTATTAGCTAGTGCATACAAAAGACATAAAGCAAATAGAGCAGCATAATCATTTTCTGTGCAATATAATGAATTTAATACAGTTTCAAGAAAAGGTTTGTTTGATAAAGATTCTTGTTCTATTGTAATTTCTGTTGCTTCTGTAGTTAAAGGACTTTCGAGAGCTAATCTCTGTTCTTTTTCTTCATCGGTCACACTTAAATATTTAATTTCTTCTATTGTTTCATTCGAAACATCAGCTTTGTCAAATTCATTTATTGCAGAACTAGATTCAGCTATAGATATACTTGATTCATTTGACTGAACTTTTTTGATACTATATAAATTTTCTATGTCTTTACTTAAAGCTTCATTATTTACTAATTCATTATTATTTTTAAAATCTTTTTTCTCTTTTATTATTTTTTCATCGCTGTTTTCTACAACATTTTCTAATTTTAGTGAATCATTCTGTGATTCATTTAAATTTTCTAGCGACTTTTCTAAGCTTTCTTTAGGTGCTGAAAAGGCAATAGTTTCATTTGAAATTATATTTTCATATTCTTTTAAAACTTTACTAGCACCATTTTTAATAATGTCTATATTTGATTTTACAATCACTGCTGCAAGAGTCCTGACTAATGGACCATGAGGAATAATTAAAAATACTTGAGACAGCAAGAAAAGAGCTACTACTGTGCTAACATATTTGCGTTCTTCCTATATAGAAATATAAATATTTTTTAAAAATTTTAAAAATATATTTAAAAAATATGAAACTTTTTCTTCATTAAGCAAAATGTTAACATGCATTTTAATTTTATACATACATATATATTTATATATACTTTATATTTACATACTTGATTTTGGCACAATAAATCTTTTCGTCTTGTCAATGAATATACATATAAAGGAACTAAAAGCTTGTGCAACAAATGTTCTGATAAAACTTTATTTAAATCTTCTATATTAAGGCAAAGAATATCATTTAAATAATGTAAATGATCCAAATGTTCTGCTACCAAGTCTGATAATCTATTTTGACTTTGATGACTGAAATACAACAATAAAATTATTTTAACAAATTTAATTAAAAATGCTATTTGACTATTTTATATTAAATATTAAAGATAAAAATTAAGAAAAATTTTAGTTTTATTTAAAAATGTATAATAAATTGTACTTTCAAACATTAATAAATCAAATATTTTTATCTTTACTTTGTAAATAAAATGAAAATTTCCAATTTCTAATACAAATATTCTAAAATACTTTTAAAAATTATGTTTTTAATTAATACATACTCTGCATCATTTCTAACACATGTATCTAATTCTATAATATGATTTCCAATAAACCAAACTAGATTACTGAAATATGGAGCAGCAGTTCTGTCTCGAATAAATGTGAGCATAGATGCATCTTCCACACGATAAACATTTAAAGTTAATGTTCTTACAGCAATGCGAACCATGCCCTCAGAATGATTGAAAAATTTAATTGCTTCAGTGTAGAGAGGAAAATCATTTGTATGCTAAATGAAAAATTAAAGCAATAAATATTCATATGTATACATACAGTTCATATTTAAAAATTGAAAAATACAGGATAAAAAATTAATAATTGTAATTATATGCAAGAACAATGAAAAAAACGGAACATACTAACATATACTTTATACTTATATATATGTATAGAAATAAAATTTAAAAAATGCATATATAGAAAATTTGTGCGATAAAATGTAAATGAAACATTCAATATAATATACCTCGTTTACCTCATTATAGAAAAAATGAATTGTATGAGCATTCAGCTTCAAACTTAACGTTTTTAAAAAACTAATATAATAAGCCATCACTTCTTCATCACTAAAATCAAATTTGTGTACTATTATACTATTCACATGATTATTACTTAACAAATAGTCTGAAATATAACAAATAATTTTAGTAAAACACGCACACACGTGTATATATATTTATATATAAATATATAAATAATCGATTTACATACATAATGAAGTTTCATTACGAATATTTTCAAATAGGATGTTAAGCGTTTGAAGTAATTGAACACATACGTAACTTCCACATTTTTGTTTCATTATTCTTAGAAAAAAAGATAACATATTTTTCTCAAGAAAAAAGCTGCGAATTTCAAATATCGTTGAATTAATAAAAATTTCTTATAAAAAATATTTATATATAAATTTTTAATAATTAGCAATATATAAGTATAAAATTCAATATTAACTTTAAGTATTGTTATAATAATTCATTTTTATCTTTTTAATAATTTTAAACAATTTTTCTGTTTACATTTTTTTCATAATGAAAAATGTTATTAAACCTAGGCTTGTTTTCATTTAAATCTCTCATCTAAATAAAATTATTTTGTAATTTTAAAAATGTTATAATAAAAACTATCAAAATATAAATTTTTTAAGTAATAAATTTATTTTAATAATATATGTTTTTATAAATTGTATAGTATATCATTAATTTTTCTTACTCAAAAACACAGCTGTCATTTTGGTCACCCCAAATTAATATTTCAGCAATAGATCTTAAAGTTTCAACCAATAAACCTCTGTTATTATCTGAAACTGTTTGATTTTTTGACAACACATTGTATAAATATCTGAAAGCATTAATTTATATAAAAATACATTTTATAATTAAAAATATAATTGCTTTCTTAATTGTAAAAATAAATCATGTTATTAAAAAATATTTATTTAATTCAATAAATATTTAAATTAGAAATCAGAAGCAATAGGTAACCTTTATTAATAATGAATAATTACAAAACTTAGAAATATAGTTATTATCTTAAACACAATTTTTTCTGCAGTTGTTACATAATATAAATATTAACCTGAATAAATAATTATTTATTGCTTTTTACTTGCATTAAGCCAAAAACACTTAATGAATTATAAATAAACTTTAGGAATATTCAATTAATTAATGATAAAATAAAAATTTAATTTTGGAAATCTAAAAAAATCTTTTGTATACATACTTAAGATGTTCTAAAGAATGGGGATTTTTTGGTTTCCAAAGTCCACCCCCAAACCAGCTGCGACTACGAAACATTTTCGTTGGTTGTTTTTGAAGATGTAACTTATTAAAATCTATATTTTGTCATTGCATTAAAATTTTTTATTCAATACGATAATAAATAATGTAACCAAAGAATTTGATGTAATAATAAAAATGATACACAGATTAAAATTGTTCCAGCATTTTATGCAATTATAATTTTATTTTTAATTAAGTTTTCGTTGCGTTGTCCTGAATCCCTGAATGAATAGAAGAAATTTGTGTCATCTTGACCACTTCATTTTCTGGATTTATCATAAATTTGTTGATTATACTATAATTAGCACTATTATTCGTACATTAAAACTGAAAATGAAATAGATAGAGTATTCATTGCAAATTATTTAATGCATATTACTTAGTGCTTACAATTTACTATTTATACATACGTGTCACTACTTATTCCAAACAAATCACACTGCGTATATAAATAAAAAATGAGATTAGGTTAGGTCATTCCACGAGGTTATATTTAACTTAAATTTTAACAAATTGTGTTTAACACAATCCACGTTTGTATTTTTGTTGAGTATTTAGTTAATCATTCGTGATCATTACAATAATGTAAATGATAGATCAAATCAATATTTTAATCAGAGTATGAAGTATGTCAATATCTGATATGATTAATCCTTGGTCTTTCGTAAATACGAATAGTACTTAATTTTCAAATGTAATTTTTAAAATTAATGTATCATTTAATTTATTATAAGTACCATATTCCATTTATTAATTATTATGAGGTGTTCACAGTATTCTTGCTGTTTATATATTTCGTATAACGTAATGTATGGAATGTAGTAGAAAATATTTATATTTTATAACTTTCCAATTATAATATTATATATTGTTGAGATAAATTATTTATATTTTGATAAACTTCTTTGATACCATAAATTAACAAAAATGAGAGTATTAGAGCTCTATAGTGGAATTGGTGGAATGCATTATGCTTTACGTGGTAAAAATTTATAAATTTTATTTTGTTTATTAAATATATCTATTTTAATAAAATTAATAATTATGTATGCACACAAGTCTATTTATAGCATAAATTTATTAAACACAAAGTAATAAACTCTTTTAATAATTGTATTTTACTCTAATTATATTTTTTATTTTCCAGAGAGTACAGTTGAAGGAATTGTTGTCCTATCAATCGATATAAATACTACTGCTAATAAAGTCTATAAGCATAATTTCTCAAAAACAAAAAATATCAGTTGTAATATTGAATCTCTTAATATAAATGAAATTACAAGATTAAATATTGACTGTATTCTTATGAGTCCACCTTGTCAACCTTTTACAAGAGTTGGTTTAAAAAAAGATTCAGTTGATAAAAGATGTACATCATTATTGTACATACTAAAACTTATTCCTCAAATCAAAACTTTAAAATACATTCTGTTGGAAAATGTAAAAGGGTTTGAATGTTCTCAAGTAAGAAATGAAGTTATATCAAGTTTAAATAAGTCAGAATTTAACTATAGAGAATTTATACTTAGTCCATGTCAATTTGGTATTCCGAATTCAAGGCATAGATACTATTTGATTGCAAAAAAAAAAGGATTAAAATTTATTTTTAATGATTCTAGTTTATTAACTTCTATATCTGAAAAAATTTTAGAACTTTTACCAGAAAAAATATACAAATTACTACCAGTTGAAAGTAGAACAATTAGTTCTAGAAGTAAAATACAATGTTTTAAGATTAAACATATTTTAGAGGAAGATGTTGATGCACAGTATTTACTACCAGAAAATATTCTATTAAAGCGAGGTAGTATTTTAGATGTACGAACTCCAGAATCAAATGGATCGTGTTGTTTTACAAAAGCTTATAGTCATTATGTTGAAGGTACTGGTTCCATAATATCTTCATCCCCTAATTATGATATTTTAAAAGAATTTAGTAAAAATGGAGAAATAGATAAAGATAAAACAAAAGCTTTAATTGAATTAAAGTTACGATACTTTACACCTAAAGAAATAGCTAGACTTATGTGTTTTCCAGAAGATTTTGAATTTCCAAATGATTTATCTAATAAGCAAAAGTATAGATTATTAGGTAATTCAATAAATGTTTATGTGGTTAGTCAATTAATATATTTATTATATTATGAAAGTTTTGTATAAATAACTTAATATTTAATTATTAAAACACTTGTATAAGCTATTTGTAAAAATACAAATAAAATACAATATACCTTTTTTTTACAAAATCTTAGTTAAATAATTCTTTTTTCTCTAGATCAAGTATTATTTATAATATAATATATATATATTATAAAAATTACTAATACTAAATTCCTTTCAGAAAAGTTAAAATATTAAGTTCACATAGTTTCAAGTTCTGGAGGAACATGAATTTTTTTTTCAACAGCAAATTTTTTTAGAGCCATGTATTTTGAATGCCATGATTCTATTTCATCTCTCATTCTATTGTTATCATCTTGCATAGCTTCCATATCACGGTACTCTTGAGTCTTTTCTGATTCCAATTCATCTTTCTGCTCAATTCGCTTTATACGACAACTTGCTGCATAACCACGATTCTTAAGTGTACGGCGTCGTTGTTTCATACGTACAATTTCTTCTCGAGATAAACTACGGAGTTTGAGTTGTCGATTTAAGTCTCTTACTGAAATTGTAACAAGTTCGTCATCACTTATATCCAAACAAGGCCCTGGAGATAAAGGATCCTGTAATTAGAGAAATAAATTTATATTATTTTATAAAAAAAAGTGACTATAACTATACAACAAATATCAATGTCAAAAAAAATTAAAATAATTTTTTTCATGCATTTAAGTACAAATATTAGTTACGCAGCATTCTTTCTGAGTATTTATTACATTAAACTTGTAATCATAGATTGGAAATGAATTAATATTAACATACAACCAAGATATTCGTGTTTAACAAAATATAGAATTTACCATTTTCATAGACCTTTTTCCATCCATAACTTTTTTACGAGTCCGACGCTACAGAAGCTTAGCTTGGGTTGTTTGTTTCTGCGTTTTATGCTTTCCAAATAAATTTGCTTAGTCATCTTTGAATCTCGATGCCGTTTGTCCGATACTTTACTCTCTCATGTTCAACCATTAAGGTTATGTATTAACATTTTCAAAAACATCATCTATTGAAGTTAATCTATGAAAGGTTTTAACTCGTACTTTAACGATTTTGACTTACGCAGAATCAATTATATTATTATAAAATTATATGTATATTATTATAAAATTATATATACGTTATTATATTATAATATTATAAAATAATGTTTATTTAAAAACAATATTTTACTTTAAAATGTGCAATATAATCAATTTACTTTATATTTATTGTAGAGTACCCATCCATAACAATTTTGAATTTGTTACTTTTGGTAAACTGTGCAAAGTATTGGAATTTACTTGTCCGAACCCAATTCGATATACATATGTCAAAATAATAAGATGCATGGATATTTTTGAGATATTAAAAAATAAATTGTTACAGTTCTTATAAATTTTATCTGCATTTATATATTTTACAATAGTATTGGATAAAATTGTCTACTTGTAATATTTAATCTATCATTATGTTTAATAATCCAAATTTATACCTTAATACTAAAGAATTATTATGATTTTTAATTATTGTCAGTTTTCATCGGTAGTAAAGTAGAAATCGATAAGTGATAAGTGATAAGTGATAGCTGGAGTGTTAATATATATATTAATATATATATTAAATTATATTAATATATATATATATATATATATATATTAAATTATATTCTAAATATTTTTCTCTTTTAAAACACAATATACATAATTTTTATTTTGTATTAATACTATATTTAATAAAAATCATCTAAATATAAATTCAATAGTAAATTAATACATAATGAGGATCTTTATATCTATGCATTAATTTCTAGAAATCTTATACGAATTTAATACAACAAATATGCATAATACATGTCACTAAATTATTTCCTTACTTATTTCAATTACTGTAAACCTATACAATACGCATATAACGAAAAATTCTATTAAAACTATGGTGCTACATTTTTACATATTATTATTAACTGTAAAGTAGTTTTATTTAACGTAATTTTATTTTTATATGAAATAACTTATATTTTTTAAAATTAATATATATTTTTCGAAAATTAGAATTTATAAATATTTACATATAAATCAATATTTGATAAAAACATAAATTTGTTGATTATATAGTTATTTAAATTATTTGAATATTCTAAAAAATTATTTTTTACAATGTTACTATTGATTGCAATATACAAAGTATATAGATCGATCCTTTTTGTTCAAGTACAAATTGACTTTTATCAATATCAAATTTAAAAATATCAATTAATTTATCACTATTTTTAAAACTTATTTTGAAAGTGAATCGTTCACAAATTAAATTATCTATTATTTCAAATTATATATTTTTATTTTTTAATAATTGATAATTTTCATAATATTAGAATTTAAAAAATGTAAACTAATTATTTTATAACAAATTCATCAAAAATACATTATACTTGTGGGATAAAAGTGGTATTGACCAATACATTTAACATTAAAATCAAAGTAGCTAAACTTTTATTTGATTTCTTTGTAAATTTAAACAAGATATTTATGTGATGAACTATCCGATGACAATATTTAATTTACTCGAGACGAATAAAAGGAGGTAAGGGCCAATAAATTCTTTTGATTATATACATGGATAAATTCTTTAGTTTAAATTTAGTAACTATATATAGTTAACTGGTAAAATAGAAAACACTTATACGTGGTTAATTATTTTTTAGTTTATATTAATAAATGAATTAAAAATGAATTAAAAACTAACACATAATTATTATACATCATTTTTATATTTATATATAGTTATCAAAATGTTTACATTTAATGATAATATATTAATTTTAATTTTAGATGTAATAAACTCACTTTTTGCTGCAGTTTTCGAAATTAATAGGGAATATTTCGCTAAAATTACACCATTTTTTCCGGTAATAAAATGAGGAAGAATATAAACTATGTTTAGAATGTATTATTAAAAAAAATGCAATTCGTATATTATCATGAGCGCCATTAAATCCCAATTTCTAACTTTTCGATATATCAAGAGGCTAGAAAGATAAAGGCAATCTTTCTGTATTTATGAAAGTATGGAGGTATGAATGGGAATGCCTAAATATATGAAAATGATTTAATAAAGTTTAAAAAAATTACAAAATCATACTATTATTACTTATTTAGGTATTTTTAATTATATATTACATATATATAATTATATTATTTATATTTATTTTAAATTTTCATGTCTTATTCGTCTTATGTGTAAAGAATTTATTATTATTAATTAATAACATTATTATATACTATATTAGTGCAAATAATTCTTTTACAAGTTATAAAATAATTTAAACAATAAATCAATGTATATTCTAATTATATTTAAATTAATTATTGACATTTAGTTAAATATTGATATATAGTTACAATTTAATTGCATTTCATTTATATTGGTCAATTGTAATTTACTTTAAAATAAAAATATTTATGAAGCTTACGTTGTAAACAAAATATAAAGAAAATAAAGAATAAATGCTTATTTTGACAATAATTAATAAGAAGATTGTATTGCGTTATTTTCAATTTAAATTTCTTTACGTAAAATTATGAATCATAATTTTTTTAATTCTAAAGTAATTATTTAGTTATTAAATTTTATTTTGAATATATATAGTTAAATGATTAAATACAGTATAACTTGAAAAGTTAAATTTAAAATTATAAATTAACCGTAATATAAATTTGATAACTAAAATTAAGAAAACTATTTCAGTCTTCAATAATATCAGAAATGATTTCACGTAATTTTCTGGTACATTTAATTTAATTTTACGTGCAAAAATGAATTTAGATAAAAATTTATAAATGATCTTTTATAAATTTACACGTAAATATTAATATATCACAAACGCAAAATACATTATAAATGGGAAAATATTTTATTCCTTATTTATTATAAAATCCAAAAATTTCTTTATCTAATAAAATATTTCATTATTATTTTTGTATATAATGAATTTGATTTTATAAATCCACTTTCTCGTGGCTTAAATAATTGTGTATTTAATTTTATAATAATACAAATTTTTGTAATTTTATTAATAGGTATCTTAATAATGAATAATTAGTCGTAGGTGAACAATCGTAATTTTATAAATTTTCTTTTTAATAAGTCTATATATTTTGTCTATAAGTTTATAATTCGTTACTTCTTAATCATTTTAATACGTTTTTAGTTATTATTATGTTAAGTAGATCATATTGGTTCAAGGGCTAACATTACCTCATACTCACAAATTAACTAAATGATGGTCTATGCAACAATTTATTATTTATGAAAGAAAATCACCTTAAAATAAAAAGATTAAGATTTTTAATTATTTAAGGCAAATTTAAATTAACAAGCAAATAATAAAAGGAATTTTCTTAAAATATTTCTTATATTGTGGAAAATAAAAATTACAACCAAACGATTTTTATTATGAACTTATTAATTGTTATGTAATGTATTTTAAGCAACAATAATTATATCGTATTAGGATTTTATTTTTACCTAAAAATAAGTGTAAGTTATATTTCTATAATCATGAATATATCTTTGACATATCTTATTTGCATCAGAAATTAGCTCTGATATATTAAAGATCTAGTGGTATTACTTAATTTATTCATTTTTGTTTCTTTTGTTTATTAGATTTTTACGAAGGTAAATAAAATTATATTAGTACTTGCATGTAAATAAAAATATTAAAGATTAATATTTATAAATTTATCACTTCTTCATTTGTTACGCATGCGCTTTTCTTTTATATAATTTTTCGGACTCAATCATCGAGGTTAGGTTCTTTACATTTATGTATGTTCTTACAAAAAATTTTTTGATTCTATTAATTAAATTTGAGTATACAATCATCTCATTATAAGACGAAAACAGAATTTAATATAAAAATAAACCATTCTTAAGTTATTTCTATTAACTTTGGATATATATATATAGTCTTACAATTGATGCTGAAATTATGAAAAAAGAAACAATACATAAATTATTTTATATTTTCATAATCAATTTTAGGATAAGATTATATAATGGACTTCTTAAATCCCAACTTAATAAAATCAAATAATATAATTGTATTATATTAAGTAATTCTTGTACACATGCTTGTTATTTGCTTGAATATTAACTTAAAATTAATTTTATTGTGAAAAATTGTTTACTACTGTCTTTTTTCTGAAACAATTTTATGTATTTTGAGATTTAAACAGTGTAATTAATTATTTTTTATTTGTAGCATCAGTTTTAAAATACTCTCCGTAATATAGATTTGCTACAATATTTAAACAATAATAGTAAGAGATATGATTATTGAATTACATTTAATAATTTAGCTTTTAGTGAAATTTTTAGACTTGGTTGTCTGTTTTAATATAAAAATTTATAGTTTTTATCTATTTTTTAAAAAATTAGAATAGAAATATATTTTATTAACACTTATTTATTCAATACTTATCTTGACAGAAAATAATTATTAGATATTAAAATAACTATTATAATATGTATTTATTTTTTAATTTACTTTCTATGGTATTATTATAATTTCTTATGTTTAATCATAATTAAATCAATAATTTTTTCTTACAAGTATGGGACTGTTATTTGAATACAAAATTTATATTTAATATATTGATCTAAAAGTATACATAAAAGTTAAAGTATATATTGAAATGTTTTATGTTAGATTAATTTCTTTTTTAACATTTTTTACAATTTCTATATTTGTATACAACATATAAATAAATATTAATAATATTAATTTATATATACATAAATAATTGTAAAATATGAAAATTGATTATTGAAAATAAGATCTCAAAATTCATTTTATGCAGTTATTATTAAATAATTTTTAAGCAAAGAAATATTAATTTTTATCATCAAAATTATAATTTCCAATTTACAAAATTTTAAAAATATATGAAATAGGATACTTAAAAGGAATGTATAATTTAGCAATCTTAAATAAAAATAACATAGCAAAAAAATTGGTTAAAGTTTGTATATTAAAATATTTTTATTAAATGTGTTAAAAATATGAGCCATTTTTATTTATAAAATAAAATAAATTTTATATATAATTATTGACTTTAAAATGACCACAGTATTTTAATTAATATTAAACCCATCAATCTATTAGTAACAAAAACTGAAAAGATTTACAAACGTATTCTATACATTATTACATTATATTATTAAGTTATTAAAAAATATATACTAATTTATCTTTTGTAATAATACGTTTTTCGAAATAAATTCATTTTATAACATTAAAAGTAAACTAACAATCATAAAATCCATTTCTAATATCGTTTCTATGTATTAGGATGTTTCATAAGACCGGTCTAATTATGGTTCTATATAATAATTCAATTTGAAATAAAAGGGACCATTTAACCAACAATTCGATTTATTTAGACTCGTTTTAATATCGTATTCTATAAGCTTTATTGTACTTGACCATTACGATAACGAATTTTGAATGCTTAAAAAGTAAATTAAAAAATAAATCTTATTTTTTAGATTTATTTCTTAAGAAGTAATAAAGCGAGTCGTTTAGGTCGTTGTAAGCTCTTTACTACGTCATCGATGAAATTCTAAGTGTTTGCTTGTGAGGTCATATACAACGTGATTTAACTAGAGTGGCTTTACGTTTATGACATAGATATCGAATATTACTTAATACCATGAGTGGAAACGTAAAACAGCGAAATATTTACCTTGACTGTATTATCAGCAATTTTATACGCATAAAATGACATACGACCGAACACAAGATAGTTTTCTGAAATTATAGAGGAAAACTTGCCTGTAATGCTTGTACTACAAAAATTTGAGACAGTGTATTCAAGATAAATATAAATGACATTTGTTATGCCCTAACTACATTTTCTGGTTGTAAGCATTATTTTTCTTGAACTTTATACTTATAGATTAAAATTACCATTATCTTGCTTCCACTTCAATAAGGATTTTATGAACTTGCTGTGTTTCGTTCACTTTTATTTAACTTTTGCCTAGCTTGTAACCTATTCCAGGGTTTATTTATTTTTTAAAGGAAAATTTAGTTAAAATTTAATGAAATTAATTAAAACCGTTGATTTTTGAGTGATTCATTAATAATTTTAGTTACATAATAGTAAATAAACGGCTAAACTTTTAAATAGATTTAATACTTCGTATTCTTTACGTATTTAGTATATATAAAAACTTGTTATATATAACTTTATATATAACATTATTAAAACAAAACTAATAAATAGATAAAATAACATAATTATTATATTTTAATACAATTATATAAAATAATATTTAAATGTATATGCAATGTCATGCTTAACAGCTATTTATTCTTTATATTTTATAACAACAAATATAGTTAATACAGATACAATCAAATTCACAGACTAAACTAATATCCAACTTAAAATCAGATACATGAAATATAACATTGGACTTTAAAAAATTTATTATGTATACCCATGAATGGAGGTTTTTTTTTAATATGGAGTCTTCTTTATAACAAATAAATAAGTGAATGTTTCTTTTATAATTTTTTAGAAATATGAGCTTGTAAATAAAATAAGGAGTCAAGAAACAAGAAATAAATTAACAAGAAACAATTCAGTAGTCTCATAAATTTGATTTAAAATAGAAAAATATTTGTATTGGGTGATTAAATTAATTGATCAAGATGCAAAAAAGCAACTTTCAAAAATATTTAATACTTTGTTTCACATTTATATGGATAATTGATCTTAGTGCTTTAAAGCAAAATAATAATAAATTGAAATGTTCATTACCACGAAATCTTGCTAAAGAAATTGATTCTTATAAATCGATTTTAAAAGACATTCAGAATGCGACAACTAATGGATTTTTTCAAGGTGTTACATTTAATGAATTAGCCACTTTCGTAAATAAATTTAGCTTAAGGATATCTGGTTCGAAGACTTTGGAAAATTCGATTGATTATATGCTGAAAAAATCAAACAATATGAGCTTTGACAATGTTTATGAAGAAGAAATTATGGTTCCTCACTGGGTTAGGTAAGTATTTGCCAGAATATAATATATATATATATATATATATTTTTTTTAACTTTATGAATATTAGAATTATTGATTATTAATATGTGATAGATAATATTATTAATATTAAATAGCATTTAATATTTTGAAAATATAAATATATATGTTTATATTCGATTTATTATACTTTAAATAGGTAGTGATTTTATATGATTTTCATTTTATATGAATGATTGTAAACATTAAATTAAAATATAAATGATTAATTTGTAAAATTTTTTATATCTCGTTAATTTAGCTATGTTCAATTATTATATCAGCAATAAATACAAATTAGTTTTTAATTTTGTAGGGGTAAAGAATATGTAAAATTATTAAAACCTACAGTTAAGAATATTCCAATGCTTGGATTAGGTTATAGTGTCGGGACACCACCGAAAGGAATAACAGCTAAGGCAATTGTCGTGAGAAGCTTCTCAGATTTGAAATTACGTGCTAATGAAGTGAGTGTTAAAGGTGTAAAGATTTAGTACTTTATAGGAATAATTTTTTTTTAATTTATTAATATTCTATTGAATTTACAAAAAAGATATTAAATTCGGATATTACTAATAATATAAATGCTAATTCATTACATAAACTACTTTGTTTAAATCTAATACAAATTATACGAAGCCCAAATTATCTAGACATCATAAAATTATTAATTTCTTATTATATAAAAGATTATTGTGTTGTTATATAAAATACAATATTTATGTTTCATGTGTGAAATTCAAGAGAGAAAAAATGAAAATGCTATAATAAAAAATATTAAAGTAAATTGTAATAATTTGACTTCAAATTCAATAAGCTTTTTTAAGATTAACTCTAATCTAATTTTATATTTTCTGATTTATGAAAAATTGAATTTTACAAAGAGTAACTCGATAAAAGTCGGTAAAACTCGGTAAACAAATTAAACACTTTAATTTGTTAAAATTCTATTTTAAGATTTTATTAAGAATATTTTTTTAATCAAGTTTTTTATGCTAAATTAATTTTGTTTTCTGTATAATCATAATAAATAGACGTAATTCCTAATTTATTTCTGATTGATTAATTTTGTAGCATATTATTTTATTAAAATATTGTATCAAATGAATATGCAATTTATATGATTTGTTTCACCTATGAATGGGTGCAATACAATATTAAAAATTCCTAATTAGTTACGGAAACAATCTTTTACCTTAATTTTGCTATGATAATTTTGTTATATATATTTCTGATAATTTATTCATTAAATTAACTTATAATATTAAGGTTCCAGGACGGATAGTTGTGTTTAATCAAGAATTTATTAATTACCCAGAATCGGTAAAGTATAGATCTTACGGTGCTATAGAAGCAGCAAAATTCGGTGCAATTGCAGTTCTTATTCGTTCAATAACACCTTCTCCGGAATATATTCCACATACAGGAATGATGGACTATGATGTAAATGTGACAAAAATTCCAGCAGCTTGTATTACAGTTGCAGATGCTCAATATTTAAATAAGATAGCTGACGAAAGTAATTAAAGAATTATATGTATTCATTTGAAAACAATTCTGTTATAATTACATTAGTTTTCATTTAAATTATAAACGCGCGTATGAGTATGTACTATTTGTAATTATTTATAATAGATACAGAAATAATGATCAATCTTAAAATGGACGCCAAAACTTATCCAAACGTTAAATCACGTAATATGATTGCTGAAATAACTGGCCTTACAAAACCTGAAAATGTTGTTGTCCTTTCCGGTCATATTGACAATTGGGACGTTGGACAAGGTGCAATGGATGACGGCGGAGGTGCTTTTATTTCTTGGAGTGCCTTAGCATTACTAAAAAATCTTAATTTGAAACCAAAAAGAACAATACGGTAATAACAATTGCTAAAATAATAATTAAAAAAATTTTCTGTATCTAACGGCGTAGATTTATTTATTAAGATTAATTATTATTAGACAGATTAATTATTTCATATATATTAATCTTTTTACAGTAAATATAGTCGAATAAATAAAAATTGATTGTTTATTATATTCGTATCATAAAATATAACAATTTATGATAATAATAATAATATGTTAAATATTAAAAATAATTAAGAAAATTATAATTATTCTGTTAAATTTGTATTATTCTATGGATATTACTACTTAAATAAATATAGCAACACGTACCTTTGTGATTGGATACTGATTTTTTTACTATAACTTTATTATAAAAACTAGTTCAGGTTCTTATAAGCTAATCTATGAGAACATTATTAGCTAGTCAATAATTAATGTGAAAATATGTTTTTTTTTTTGAGATTTGTCCAAATTTATAATTATTAATTAAGTAAATGTCGTAAAGTCAGTATATTAAATAAACGAAGTAAATTTTATTCAACTTTATGTTAAATTTTATTATTATGTATTCATTAATAATTTAATAACTAGATGTTAAATTATTATTAAATCATTTAATAATTATAAAGTACGAGTAAATGTATTTTTAACGGGATATATATTTCTATAATTATAGAACAATTTTATGGACTGCTGAAGAATTTGGGCTTATTGGTTCTTCGCATTATATACTTACACATAAATCAGACGAAAAGAATTTACAATTTGTAATGGAGTCTGATTCAGGAACATTTACACCACTTGGTCTCCAAGTATCAGGCACAAATTTAGTAAAATGTGTAGTTGAAAGGATATTTAGGTAAAATTATAAAAAATCTATTTAAATTTAATGCTGATAAAACAAATTATACACAAATGTTTAAATGTTTTATATCAGCAATACATAAACTTATGGTTTATTTAGTCAAAGTATTGAATTTGTAAAAATATGATTTCAATATTTTGATTTTTATATTTTTATAATTTGACAAAAATTTTTATAACAATTTCAATACTACTATAATATAAATATCTTATTTATACATGATATTTATAATTTTTACTTTTGCTATCCGAATAGCCACAATTTTTCTAATAAAATGTTCATATATATAATATTTAAGGACTCTAACTAGTAATATATAAAATCTATATCTATTAAATTAATGATTTATTTATTATCTAAACATGTCTCTAATATATTTAATCTATCTTTAATAGTCTGTTAAAACCTGATGACAATTATGAGATTAATGGTACAGCTGATGGACCTGATATTAATGCATGGATAAATTCAGGAGTACCAGGTGCATCATTATGGAATACAAATCAAAAATATTTTTGGTATCATCATACAAAAGCTGATACAATTGACATTGAAAATTCTGAAGACCTAGATAAAGGAACAGCTCTTTTTGCATCAGTGGCTTATGTTTTAGCAGATATTACTATTGATTTACCGCATACAAAATTAATTAAGAAAAATCAAACATAATGTAACTTAATGACTTCTTTTAAATTATACGATGTTTAAGTAACAATAAGTATATTTTTGCGTAATTTCGGATGAACAACTGCAATATTGAATGGACTGTAATTAAAAGAAAAGTTGTTCAATTTATTAAATAAATATATTTTATTATTCAGAATTTTATGTATATTACTAATATTCATAATTTAATCCTAAAATTAAGAATAAAATTATTGGTATTTTTAAAGCAAAATTTTCACAAAAATATAAATTAAATTTCAGTTATTCCAATCACCAAATAATGTTCATAAATATTTTTTCATTGATTATATAATAATATAGTATATTCTTGTAATCTTAGAATCTATTACAAAGGTAATCTAAACACGCAGAGTAACAAAGTAAATTGTTAACAAATTAATCTAATTTACACAAATTATTGATTTCTAATTAACTAATTATATTTTTTGTATTTTTATCTATTATATTTTATTTCATCTATTAAATTAAAAAAATAACTATTTGTAAAAATAAAATACCAATTTACAAATATCGTACATTTACATTTCATGTGTATTTTGCGTTTATAATTGAAGAAAAAAATAACTATACGTTTTAGAAACTTACGAGTTATTTACCATTATAATTTTTAATATAAATATAATTTATCCCATTGAGTTAAAATATTTTATTTATCCTGTTTAGTCTTTTATTCTTATGTTTCAACAAATATATACTTAAAATATTATACGTTTTGAAAGTATCACTTATTTTTATATAATATGTTTTTGTTTTCATTTTTGTAGGTAAAACTAAAATTGTAGTATACATCTTATTTTTTTATATTTTTAATAAATTTTAAAAATATTATATTGTTTAATAATTTTTAGTCTAGTAGTAAATTTTTTAAATTGACAGCTTATAAGTCAAATATTTTCAGGTACTACGTCAACTATCCTAATTTACAATAAATTTCCATAGATTAAGACATATAATTAGATATGTATATAACGAAGTGGAATCTCATTTTTTACATTTGTGTGTTAAATCCTTAGTGTTTTTATGATTAGTAGTGATACAATGTAAATGAAAATTATGTATTTTAATAAAACAATTATTATCTATTCATAATTATTTATCTATTTAAATAATTATATTTAAAAAAAAAATTCAATTATAATATTCTGTGTTTTCAAGTATTTTCACATATACTCATACCTCCCCCTTATTTTTTTGTTTTCTTTGTTTTTTTTTTGTTTTTTATTGTTTGTTTTTGTTTTCTTATTTTGTTGTTGTTAATTGTTTTAATTAATTGTTAATTGTTTAATTGTTTTCTTACGATTATGTTTAAAATCAATGCTATACAAATATTAAATTAGTAAATTAGATAATAATAAAGTTTTTTTTCAAAACTTCTTTTTAAATGGTAGTGAAAAATCAATGGAAGTGACAGAAAAGGTCATTCTGATTATAATTAGTTTAGAGAGAGAGAGAGAGAGAGAGAGAGAGAGAGAGAGAGAGAGAGATATTCTATAATTTCTTTATTCGCTAACGTAGGACTTCTAAGATTGTTGTAAGCTTTTAGTTTTTGGTTCTGTAACGGAGTTGTTTAGATATGGGCAGTGGATAGAAGCTCAAAAATTCGCTTTAAGATAAACAGAAAAGTATTCGTCACTGCCCGATTTTTGTATGTTAATGTGTTTTTCAGCGTAAACTAAATACCTTCTAAAAAATTCTACAAATTTGGAATATCTTAATTTGCTACAAAATGACAGTTAATACAAATTAGATGTTCTTTCGGTGCTTTAAATATTATCTTGAATCTTTAAAGTTTGTTTTTAAACTGTTTTAAAACTTTTTGTTAGTTGTAATAAAATTCAATAAAAGATAGCAATAAATATTAGATATGAGATAAGTACAATTTTCGTTCGTGAAATTTTACTTTTTGTTTTGTTTTAATTTTATAAAGATAATAATTGGAATTTTTTTAAATTATATTTTTATATTTTTAAATTGTATGTATATAAAAAATATATTTTTTGCTATTTTTCTATTTTATACTTTGTATGGATTAAATAAATTAATTTGATATGAAGTTGCCTCATATAAATAGAAATAAATAATGCTTTATTATTTTATTTATAATTATTATTTATCATATTCAATTTAATTATTTTTTATATATTTATATTTATTTAATTTAAAACACTACACGTTCAATAAAATGCCTGGTGTAACTTTTATTGAAAAAGATTTATGTTACGATTACAAAAAACAATTCATTTCTAGAAAAAATGAAAGTAATTGTAAGCTCAGATCATAATGTTTAGGTTTTGTATTATTCTATAATATAGGAATATCATTTAAATTGAAATATACAAAGGTCTTGTTAAAAATTTTCAGAATTTCATTTATCTCCTCAAAATTTTCATTAATAATTAATAAAAGGAGAAATTAATAAGAATAGATTAATATAATATCAATCCTATTAAAAAAGTTAATAATAGAAATCTATGAAGTCAAGGAAAGCAGTGTTAGTAGGGATTTTGTGTTAGAAAAAAGTAGGAGTTTGATAGAAACAGTATTTAAATAATTTCATTGGATATTTATATTTATATGACTTAAAGAAAGTAATTTTAATAATAAACAATTTCCTTTATTTTCCACCACTTTAAGTTACTATGAACAAATTGTCAATTCTATTGAAAATTCATGCCTTTAAATTTAAAATCTCGACTATTAAAAAAATATAACTTTATCTGTTATTTGTATTAATGAAAATTTTATGTTATTTTAGTATATCACTGCTATCGTTTAATCTTTTTAATGTTCTGTGCAGAAATATATATATTTATGATTGGCTTTAAACAAGATCTTATTTTAATTTCTGTTATTAGTCATATGGTTTACACATCAACTTTGCTAATACAATATTTGATTACTTAACAACTTAAAATATTTATACGATAAATTTCATCTATATTCATGCAAACTGAGACAAATAATTAAAAATATATTGAGAAAATTATAACATATAACAAATTTAGATAAATTTGATAAATTGTTAAATTAGTTTAATATTTTTTTATTTAATAAACTTAAAAGATAAAAAAAAGTACAAAAATAAAAATTTCTTAAAACCTTTTTTACTTTTTTTTAATTAAGTAAGAAAGAGATGAAAAATACTACATAAATTCCTTTAATTTTAATACTTTCAATCTGTTTAATTTCAAGTTTGCAGTAAAGCAAGACATGATCTATAGAAGTTTGTACAAAAGAATGGAAAATTTTCTTTTCAATATCTAATTATGGAAGATGTATAAAATGCTTTGTTTAACCATGCTTAACCTCTTATAATTTACTTTATATTATTTAAGGATATAACAATATTACTATATTTGAATAAAATAACTATTTGAACAACATAGGATTATATATTATTTTTAATACTTGCAAGTTAATTTTTGAACTTTCTGAAATTAGCTGGTTCTCCGTAGAATTAATAATAATAAATTAAAATTCAATTTCTATGTCAAGTCATAATTAATTTAATATTTTTTAAGGTTCCTATCATTAATATTATTTTAGTCTTTATATATATATATATATGAGAATTTCGACGATTAATAATTATCTGATTACCTTACGGTATACAAAAAAATAAATCCAATTTTAATTTATAAAAGTAAATCTATTATTAGCAAGAAATTTATATCTAAACATGTTACTGTAAAAGTAAAATATTTAACCTATAGTGTAATCGAGTAAAATTAATTTTGTTTATAAAAAAGATTATGAAAAATTATATTTATAAAAAGTTAATAAAAAAGATTTTCTTCAAGCATTGATCAGTTATATATTAAATTGTATATGAAAATTTAGTTTGATTGTTTTTAAATAGAGATTTAGAAAATTTAGTTTGATTGTTTTTAAATAGAGATTTAGAGAAAAGTAAATATTTTAGCAAATAAAATTTTATCCTTTGATTTTGTATTATATTGTATCTTTTTGTATTATAATGTATCCTTTGTATATATACATATACAAGCATAAATAAGCTCAGACACACAAACAAATTATCATTATTATTATATATGTATGTAATTAAATATTTTACTCATATCTATTTTTTCTTTGTTAAACAATTTAGAATGTGCACGAAGTATTGTACAATTATATATACTGTTTGTATAGCACTTTGTATTGTACGTGTATTACTTACAAAATAATTTCTTTTTATTTTAAAAAATGCTAAATTTTAATAAAAAGTAGTTTATTAAAAGTATAATTTAATATATATAATAGAAATAAATTAAGAATTGGTTGGCAAAAATTTCAAAGAATTAAAGTGCAATGTTGTCTTTCGTAGATATACTATTAGGGATTCACAGATTCTGAGATAAAGTATTTTCTTTCTATTTACATTTATTTTAAATAGACGTCATTGACAAATTAAAACTTAAATTTTAGATTATTTTTCCGAAAGCTCGTACTTAATTTACAATTTGTTATTGTAAATATAAGTTATAAGTTATAAAATAATATAAGTTATTTAATTTCAGTAATGGTGTTATCTAGTGATATTATAAAGAGCTCCTAAAATTTTATACAAAATTATTTTATTAAGTAGTGAACATTATAGTTTTTGACAAATTATTTTATATATCTAGAATTATATCAATTAAAAAAATTATATAAGTAATTCAACATTTATAAAAAAAACCGTAAATTATTTATAATATGTATTATTTAATCATGGAAAATCGTTAAGGTTACATAAAACAGATTTTTATGCATAATAATATAAATTTACTTAGATATTATACGCTATTATTGACATATAAAATCATATAACAAGTTTAGTAACAGAATATATAATAAAAGTACAGTTAAATTATTGAACACTTTTAAATCACGAGTTTATTCTCACAATTCCTATTATTTTTACAAATCTAGAACGAACAAAGAATATCAAACGGCGTTTCATATGTTTTTATATGTTTTTTTATAAATTCCATTCCCATTTTCGAACTTCTTTTTCAAATACATTAATCAGCATGGTAGCAGAATTGCAGCGTTGAAAAAAACCAATTAACACGAAAGCAGAAATATCCTTGGTTTTTAACGCCTACCTTTTTGCTCCTAAAGTACGAAAGCGAATGACGTAGCTGAAGAAGATCGGGGCTTTGTAACTCCCAGTGTCATTTATTTTCGGCGCCCTCCGACGGGGGTGCGTGCGCGCGTCCCCGGACAACGATGGATAAGGGGGCGGGATGGTGGGTGGGGGAAGCGGAGGTGGCTTTCTTCTGGCGTCCCGATGCATGTCGACCAGTACCGCTGCGACTCGCGCAACCCTCGGATGTTGATGTTGTCGAAGTTGCCCTTAAGAATTGCTACCAAAACCTCTTCGCAATGAGGCGTTCCGGACCACCTGTTTGTCGATCTAGTCGCGTACCCGGTGCAACCGACCGGTGAAATACGAGCTCATGCGCGTGTTCTCTTGTGTATTACATTCAAGATACGAAGTGAAATTGCATGACCGAAGATAAACAGCTTGTACTTGTTTATATGGATGGTAACTGCAATTGTTTATGCAAAGCTCGCTAGTATGATGAAGGTATACCTAGGTTTGCAACAGTATTTTTAATTAGAAAGGAATGTACGGGGAGGGAAGAATACTGCACTACTGATTTTTAATGTTTTACTAATTTAACCATAAATTCTATGATACAAATAAATATTCTATGAGTAAAAAATTTATTTGAATTATTTAATTCTATAAAGTTATTCTGTAAATTGTTTTATTCAACTATGGTTTTCTTGTGACCTTCAAAACAAGAATTAGAAAAAGTCTTCATATGACAATACTTTATGTTTTTTAGTTAATTAAATCAATTCCTTTGAACGATCTCTTCAGCATATCTTGGGTTCATTTTCATTGTTTATTTAATTTATTCTATAATTAGTGTTCAAATATTATTTTAACGTTTATGCATACTTGCGACTCGTAATATTATAGTTCAAAATTTTTTGCTAATTCATGATTATTGGAAGTAAAATGTTAGTAATTTTTATGTTATCCTAAAACAGAACTGGTATATCTTTAAATAAATGACATTATTTTTAAAATAATTATAAAGTTTTTTCGTTACAAAAATAATTCAACAATTACATAGAAAATTTGAAACTTAAATGGTTTGATTATTACAAATTATCATTTACTATTGAATAAAGGTTCTTTTATAGTTTGTATACATATAATATTCAGATAAAATTAAGGTTATATTATTCGGTCTATATTATGCGTTATTATGCATTATTAGACTGTATAATATATATTATTAAATTATTATTTATACTGCTTTAATTTATAAAGGATTTTAATTAATAAACATAATTTAAAATTTACATCAATCGTAAAACAATATAAGTAATTTTAATATATTAATGTATTGTTTTTACATACGTTATTAATAATTAATTTATTTTTAGAGGACTTCATGATTTTTTCATTTTTTAAAAGCAGAAATTAAAAAAATAAATATAAATTTATAATGAGTAAAAATATGTTCAAACGAAATCACATGGTTACTATACGTAAATAAATGCAAACATAATTTAAAACAATATAATTTAAATATTAACCTAAAAATAGTAGCAAAAATTATTGAATTGTTAAAACATAATTTATATCATTGATAAGATAGAAAATTTGATGGGAAATAATAATTAAAAGCAAGAACCATGAAAAGAAAGAATTATTTAAAAAATAATCAAAAAAAAATAAAAATAGTGAAGCATTAAAAAGCTGAAAAATTCAATTTAAAGGGATATTTATGTTTTTAAAAAGTATTTAATTAATTCATAAAATGATAAATTATATATATATTATTATTTTTATTTATATATCAAGTTCCTTTGGAATAGCAAATGTAAAATAAAACAATTAATATATTAAAATAAACTTCAATTAGAAAATTAAAATTCTGAAAAATATGTAAGAAATATTTAAATATACGTAAAAATGTCATTGATAGATTTACAGGTGGTGAGCTTGTAACTTCTATAGATTTTAAATTAAGAAACACATCTCATAGTATTAAACATACAAATTATTTATTATAATAAATTAAGTATTTAAGTAAATTCAAACATTATAATAATTCCGTTTTAATAAATAAAGATTAAGATCCTTGAAAATAATTATTTTACTTTTACAGAATAGGACGCTCAAACATTGGTTACCTACGAATATAAGCAATTTAACTATTTTAACAACTAATTAAAAGTATATAAAATATATAGATACTCTTTTATAAAATTTCATTTTACAGATATTTATCACTATTATTTATG
>JAPYYT010004228.1:0-10441 GCA_030522565.1 Ceratosolen corneri | reverse complement strand
CGGCAATCATAAACGTATTGAATGTACGAAAAGAATTTACAAAAAAAGAGGTAGTACCGAGAGTCGAGAAACTGAATGATTCTCGAACAAATACATATAATAATCTTGTAATTTACAAAGTTTCTTTGATAATCTTTCTTAAACATTATATGAAATTTGTAATGCCTTTTGAAAGACTTAATAAGTCAATCAGTTTCAAATACTATTAGTTTACGAAAACAAAATTAATAATACATCTTTTACCTAGAAGTATAAAAATATGACGAAATTATATAAATTATACAATTATGCATTATATAAATTATACAATTATATATTATATAAATTATACAATTACGTATTATACAAATTATACAATTATATCTGTATTTGGTTTGAATCTTCATATATACACCTTGATTTAAATTTAATAAATTTTATTAAAAAAAAAGAAATAGATATAATATATTATCTGCAGTTTTTATTAAATTCATACAAGTTTTTCTTATTAAGTACAACGTATTTATACTCAATTTGTGTAGACACATTATTATGGATAATTTGTAAATTATTACATTTTTTACATTTTACATTTTATTACGTATTTCAACTGTTTTATCTATTATTATATTGTATCCGTTATGCAATTAGTAGAATGAAGTAGAAATTTGAATCCGCTTATACCATATTGTTCGGAAATCCGTGTAACAAATTAACGGTCAGACCGTCACTGCCTAATTTGACCATCGATGTTTACGAATATAAAAGTGCGGTACAAAAGCAGAGAACAAAAGAACGTGTAGATTCGAAGACTAGAAGTTTATTACTAGAAGATCGAGGACAATATTCAAGTGAAGTGGATAGTGTACGTAATCGTGCCTAAAGAAAATTGTGCAAGTGAAGTGATTAAAAAACAATATTGATAATATTAAGTATAGAACCCAAATGGTTAAGCGCAATAAGTGTTTTAGGATCGTCGCGTTCTGATATTACCTGAGTTAAGAGTCAAGCATGTTTAACGATTTAACCAATTCTACCGCCAACATCAGTCCTATTATATCCACACTCCCTAACATCAATAGGCCGTCGGTTCACATAAACTGAACCTACGAAAGCTAGGTAGAGGATAATAAAGATTAATTGCACGTCATTTTATGTATATTACTTATTTTTAGAATAAAGATAATTTATTTAATAAATTATTTCAATTACTTTGGTATGGTATGAATATTAACACTTTTTTATTAAATATTTATTAAAAATATTGTGAAAATTTGTATTTTCATTGAAAGTGTGTTTTTAAATTTTATATTTATTTGATAGTATTGAGGTATCCTCTACCTAGCTTTCGTGGGCTCAGCTTTACCTGTTCCGACGGCCTATTGATAGAAATTTCACCTGCGTGACTGTATGCGCTCCCTGATGTTAAGGAGTGGGGATATAATAGGATTGATGTTGACGGCAGAATAGATTAAATCGTTAAACACGTGTATATGCTGGATGCTATTATTTAATGATAAACTCTATTATTTTATACAACGGTTGTTATAGTTATTTGTGCTTCGTGAGTGTGCGTGTCTAATAGTTGACACTCGCGAATGATCCGTGAATGGTAAGCGATAACGATTTTGACGCGTGAACGAAGAATCAATGGTATTTGAGAATCCGCCGTGCGACTAGTGTCTTTCAATTTGAGATAGATTTAACAACCTCTATAATGGTGCAAGATTTAATTGTACGTTGACTCTGCGCTGCTTTTGACCCAGCGCGGATGCGCGGAAGAGGATTGCTTCTCTCAATGTATCTTACTGAGAAAGTCTGAACGTTCCAATTACCTACGTTGTTGCTGAATAGCTCGATTGTCAACCCAGCGTTGACAAACTCGCTTCACTTCAGCCATAGAGAGTGTGTTTAATTTTAAACATTTCACTATCATCAATCTTCATTGCCTTGCGGCTACCACTATCAATTGGAGATTGTACGTTAATCGAAGACACCCAAAACGACACTGACGCCACGGAAAGCGTCACCCTGCCAGAACTAATTCATCCGATTACTCCTATTGGTCCCACGATTGATAATAATTGTCATTGGTGCACTGAGTTTTCTGTCCTTATTGTTTTTGACCGTTGGGCGAGCCTTTTCTTGCATGGGATCACACTACGGTCGAGTCCACTGCGTAAGCAGAATGGGGGAACCAGAAAAGTCGTTTTACTTTATCTAGTCCGGGCCGTGTGGCAACAATTACAACCGTATGCGCACTTTTCTTTACTTCTGTTTGACCCTTGACTCAGGTACAGTCCAAACGCGACGGTCCCACGACCGTTATTGTGTCTAGTCATTTAGATTCGACACTTAACACTACGAATATTGTCTTATAATCAGTTCGTTCGAATTTCAGTCATGTACGATATAAAAAACTTCACTTTCATAATATTTTTTAGGCGCGACCACGTGGACAATACATTTCTCTTCAATATTGTTCTCGGTCTTTCTAGCAATGAACATCTAGTCTCCAGTCAATAGCACTCTTTTTTATTCTCCTATTAATTCGTAAACACCAATGGTTAAATTCCACGGCGAAGGCGCGACGGTTGATTTATTATACGGATTTCCGAACAGATAGCCTTTTTAAAAGAAAAGATTTGATATTTATAATATTTTAATCTATTTAAAATATTCCTCAGTTTTCTTTTGTTTTTAATTTAATCAAAATAAATCTCATCTCTACAACAATTTAAGCAATCTTCTTTTGTAAATGTAAGCTTTTTTAATCCTAGACAATTCGAAATCAATAAGTAATTGACTTTGCTTGATATTGAATGCCAAAATATATATTGTTTTTGTAGAATTAGTAAAGTGAGTGTTATAGTTATTATCATCTATTAATATTATCAATTTTTTAAATTATATTTAATATTTAATAAATAATGTATCTAAAATATAATATTAATACTTAAATAGATTTATAGGTTGTTTATATGATAAGCACTATAAATTTATGCACTTTCTATAATTCCTTCCGAATTTATTTTAAAAAAAATTCAGCACCAAGCTATTAACAGTAATCTATTATTATAATTTCGATATATATTTTTCCAAAATTCAAAGTTTAACATAAATATTTTAGAGATATAAATCTAAGGAAGAAAAACTCAAAATTATGTTAGTTATTATGGACCACTAGTAAATATAGATAAAAGACCTTAAATCCTGAAATGTCTTGATTAATATTTATACTTTTTTTTTCATTATAAAAAAAACATAATTCACAGGTAATATAAATATATAGTGTATAATAATTAGGTACAAAAGAATTTTGAGAAAAAGTTTGTCTCATCTATGAACTATATGTGATTTTTAAACTTAATTTCGTAATTTAGCGAAAAAAGTTTATATTATAATAAAATTAATTAATGTAAATTAAAATAAAATTAATGAGTTCAATTAATCAATAAAATAGTGTGTTACAATAATTATAATTATATCATAAATTTTATTAAAAAAATAAAATACGTTAATGTTCCGAAATAAATTATTATATATCCTAACTTTATTAATTATATGGTTAAATTAAATAAAAATATATGCTAAGATTATTAATATAAGAAAAATATAGTTTTACGTTATAAATAATGAGATCTTAAGAAATAGAAATTTCGTAATTATATCAACAATAATTGTTCAGATGCACCGCAATTACTTTTCAATAAAAATTTATGGCGAGTATGGCAGATGAATTAGTAATTAGTTTATTAAAATAATATTATTAATTTTGTCAATGTTATTATATTATGTTATATGTGAATTTGAGATAATATCTTACAGAAAATAATTGATCAGAAAATTTTTAAATATATTATATTATAAAATATTTTAAAGTATAATATTTAAGTAATATAAAAACCTGATTTATATTAATGTTGTTATTTGAAAAATAGATATGAATAACAGTCAATAAATCAATATATGATTGAATGTACAGAAACACACTTGATAATATAACTATATTTTTACTTGATAATACTACCACCATAATTGTATACCCTCATTAAAAAGGAAACTAATATGTGATATAAAGATTATTCCAAAAACATTATGAAAATGCATTATTCAACATTTATATATACATATATGTTTATATATTTGAATCAATTACAACTATAACTGACTTTAATGTCTTTATTCTTAAATTTATTTATTTAAATAATACATTACGTAAAGCAATTTTTTCTATTGTTTTAGTACCTTATATATAATATATTAAGTAAATACTCGTCTTATAAATATGTTGCTGAACCATGTGTGCATAATTTTATTGAGTTTTTATATCATATTTTATCTTTTTTTTTTATTTATTACGGCATTATCAACTACTAACATTATTAGGTTTTTAAATTATATTTAACATTTAGGTAGTTTTATATGTAGTTTCTATAATACGCTATGAAAACAAATTATATTTAATACATTTAAGCATTTTCGACAATTCTTTCAAATTCGTTTCCAAACTATTTTTCTAGATCTATTCATTATCTATGGGCAGTTTGTTTTTATTGCTCATTACTGTAAGATCCTAATGGCATTTTTACTGTAGTAGTTTTTTTTGGTGATTTCGTACGCTCACCTAAAAAGTATAATTTTTAGACTGTAGGGGTTCTACAAAAATGTATAAATTTAGCAGTTACTTTGAATAATTTAACATACTTTTAGGAAACATGTCGTTGCATGCTTCGATGCATCCTTGCCTGCAATCTATCATAATATCTAAATTCATAAAATATAATGTATTAGATTCCATTTTTAATTGTGACGAAGCATCATATCTCAGTAATTCTGATTTTTTTAATAATAATCAATATTAACGTTATTCAAAGTAAAATCAATATATTTTTATTTCAAATTTTTTTGATATCTTTAAATTAAAACTACATTAAACAAAAATATATAATAATATATGCAATAGCATAATATTTTAAAATATTCTTATAACTTTCTTAAGTTTATATAAATTATGAATAATATTTATATTAATTTCCAAAAACTTATAATTAATATATTTTTTCCTCATTGCATCTATGTGTAATATATATATTGTAATAATTGCACGTAAAATTTTGAGTATAAAATGCATATGTCATTTCATATAATGAATTCAAAAGACCACAATATGTTTATCATTTCATCAACAAAATAAAGCTTTGATTTCGTAGTCGTTTTCATATTTTATATATATTTTTTACATTATTACGTTCAAATATTTATTTAAAATAATTATTTAATAAAAGTTTTGTATTGTTTCATTTCATTTATTTAACTTTAAATAAAAGCTTCCTAGTAGTTACAATACGTTAATTTATATATTATTAAATATTAAAAATGTATAATTTACCTTGGCAACTTGTAATGCATGAAGTTCTTGAATTATACACATTAGGGACTACACAACATAAAATATATAAAGATTGTTACACAAGTATGAAAATAGAAAACATATAATGAAATTAATATAATAAATTTTTGAAAATTAATAATGTCAATGTGCAACGATGTATAAAATAAACATATAATTTTAAAAGTTTTTTTGATAGTTTTTCGAAAGTTTCAATAAACCATCAACTATTTAGTTTAATTTCAAATACTTCGTTTTAAAAAATAAAATGAATTTTATATTTAATTTTTAACTTTTATTGTTAACTTCTTTTATCTAAAAGTATCAAAACGTGATGAAATATAACATTATATAAAATATTTCATAATTAGTTAGTTTTGTGAATTTTTATCATCGGATAGGACATACTAAAGAATAAGTTTTTATGATTTTATGTATGCACATTTTTAAACGACTTGACTAATCATTAGCAAAATTTTTATACCTTATGGTTGTTAATTCAACATTTGAAAATAATACAATATACACATTCCATGTTCTACTTATGTTTAAAAACAATCAAATTTAAATTATTGTTTCTAAGATCACATAATAATATGCATTGAACAAGAAAAGACTTAAATATGTGTGTCATAATCCTTTTATTTTACTTACTTGAATATTTATCCATGCATAAGTTTTTGCATCTATATCTATATATAGTAGGAACACCTTGATTCATATGTAAATACATATCATTAGAAAAAACTTTGACTTTAAATAAAATTTCGAAATATTTTTTGCTATCAAATAAATCGCATTTAAAATTTTCATCGAGATATTTAACAGAAAATATTTATTCTATTTAATTTATTATATAATTAATATAATCAAATGAAATTAAAATCAGAATATAATGTAAATTTCAATACATTTCAATGATACATCTTATAAAATATTTTTTAAACATTAATTTAAATATATATTTTTTAATAACAAAAGTCAATAGAAATTATTTTTATTTGTGTTATGGCCGTAATAAAAATTCATAAAATATCTACACTAAGATTTTTGTGGAATTTCACCTACATACAACTCATATAAATTCACACATTTTATTTACTAATTGACAGGATTTTACAAGAATAATAATATTAATATAATATTTTTCAAAACTTATATTTTAAAGATTTTAATTTATTATTTATTAGATTTACAGCTTTTTAATTATTTCAAAAGTAATAAAATATAAATCTTACCATTACAACAATCTAGGCATTGCCTTCTTGTATATGTAAGTTCCTTTAATCCTACACAATACAAAATGAACAAAAAATTGATTTTTCATAATAAATTTTCATATAAAATTGTGGTACCTGTACTAAAGACTACGCAAGGTATTAAAAATGAAGTAAGTAATATCGAATAATACATGTTACTTTATTTATGGGGTGAAATTATGATTATGAAAAATTATAATTGCTTATGTTCCTTCCAGTATGTTAAAGCAGAATAAATTTATATTGTTGTTGTTGGAATATTGAAGTTAATATGAAAGCCTGTTTATCAGTATCTATTATATTGATATTATGTATATTATTAAAGTTATCGGGAGAATATGCTTTAATGATTTTGTTTTTGAATTTCGATGGCTTAAATCCTAAGATAAATTAAACGGTTTCCACTATTGCTTTAATACTGCATTTTTAAAAATAGTTTTTTACATAATTACGTAGTAAACCACGATATATTAATTATTTTTTTTAATATTATTTTATATTTATAAAATTATATTAAAATTTATTTTACTTACTGGAATATTCCTCCTATATATATCCTACACATATGTGATATAAATAATTTTTCCAAAAAAATTAAAAAGCAAATAAATATTAAAAAAATGCATTATTTAACAATAGTTTTCTTGCTCTTTACCTGTTTAGAATTTACTATTGGTAATATAATTTTTAAATAAAATATATAATGAAAAGTTAGTTATTTATATATTCTGTTTTGCATAGCACTACAAAAACTTACATTTACAAAAGAACAATGCCATGATTGCTGTAATAGTAAGTTTTACAATGCGTATATTATAATAAATCATTTTATTTATTTACAATATTTACATATTTACAAATTTATTTTTTGATTTCAATAAAACTTCGATTTTAAAATAAATTTTTACATATATTAATAATTTTTAATGAGTAAAACTTATTATCAAAATATATATTAAATATATTTATAATTTTCACATTGTATACATAAATATTTATTAAATCAAAACGATATAATATTATTATTTAGATACTATAAAAAAAATTATTTTTCATTATTAAAAATTTTTCATTCTAGAATGAAAATACCAATTCGTAGACTGTAAATAAATGAAAATATAGTAAATGAAAATATTATAAAACATTCATTTTAATCAATCATTGTATTTAACAATAGCTATACTATTAATAAAAACATCTGGAGAGAAGATAGAAAAGTGCCATTTATCGTGCATAAGAAAGTATTCCAGTAAGTAGACTAAAATTATGAAATATATATATATATATATATAATTTTTTAAGTATCAAAAAAAAGAGAGAAGTAATTATAGAAGAAATTAATTTATTTTCTATCTATTAATGAAATTATTAACGAAAAAAACTATATTAATGAAAAATATTCTATACCACATAATGTTTGCATGAAACAATGCTATATATAAATATATAAATATATAAGAACAATTACAATATATTTTGAATTGTTGTATGAATTTGATTAAATTATTTCGTATAATTTTATAAATTTTAATGCAGTGCTTTTAATATGATTCTATTTTTTCTTTATAAATAAGAGGTTATGTGTATAATACTGTCATCAATTCAATACTATTTTTTTCTACTTGGAATATTTAAAATTACTAATTCGACAATTATTTCAGTTATTTATTTATTGTGAGCGCACTTTCATTCTATTATAATAAAAATATATATTATTCTCCTAAATTTGAATATCATATATAAACCATTGTTTATTTTTTAATTAAATAATATTACATTCCATCACGGTTACTTGACCTGATGTGATATTTCTACAAAGGTTATGAAAGAAATATTTTTAATCATATAACAATTTTAAAAAATTTATTTATATATGGTGACTACAGAAAGTATTTATAATTATTAAATATCATATATAAAACAGACGACTAATATTAATACTTCTAATAGTATAGAAATTATAAGGAAAAAATTTTAAAATATTCATATTTTAAAATTATTACGAATGATTATAATTAGTGTTAAATTTCTTTTTAATATAACATAATATAACAAAATTATATTAAATTTCTTTTTAATATAACATGTTCTTTCTCATATAATATAATATATACCTTAGTATAAATTTATTTTCATCTATTAAAGATTTTAACTAATGCAAATCAATCTCACTAATATATTAAAAATAATCGTATTTTTGAAAATTCATTTACAATTATGTAATATCTGACATAATTTTAGAACTTACTTTTATTTTTGGGAATTTATAACTTACAATACATATACTATCATTTATCTGATGAGTAATTATAGACAAATATAATTCACTAAGTGTGAATTTGATTTGCCTACACATGAATTGAATCCACTATGATAAAAAATGGGTGCAGATTGTCTGTACTATTTACTATTCAAGATACTATTTACAAGATAATTAAATAAAATATTGAGAACTAAAATTAATCAAATTTAAATATTGAATTATATTATATGTTTATCATAATAAAAATTCAATGACATGTAGTAAAATTTTAAGAAAATTTTAAAAAAATTCTGAAATTTATATTATTAAGGAATTAATTAAGTTTTGTTGCCATATATTATTTAGAGCCGCTTTGGCATGAATCTAAACGCAGTTGCATTAAAGGTTGTACGGGTAAGATAAATTTGTATTAAATATTTCATATTACCATGGATAATATAACAATTAATTCTGTATAAGGTTTAAATAATCAGATATATTAGATATGAAGAGACAGTTACATATTTCGATTAGGAATTTTATAATTTTCTAGAAAAGCAAACATTATTTTATTCAATTTTCGAATTACTGTACTCCTTCAACCGACCACGTCTATTCAATGAATGTCCCACTACTTTCTCTTTCTCTCTGTCTCTCTCTTTCTCTCTCCCTCTTATTTTATTTGCTTGTCACTATTTCTCTATCACTTTTTTGTTTCTTGTGCGACATTTTCTGCATCTTAATAGGGATAATAATCACCGCAAATCATATTATTAAGTAAAATTTAACACAATTAATGTAAGTGGATAGATGCAATTATATTTCAGTATTACATTTATTAAATTTGAAATAAAGTAAATTTTAAAAGTTATGTGTTTCATTTTCAATAGTTGATTTTTTTTTCAAATTTTTTTATTGAAAATCAATAAACTATAAGATGAAATATTGAATAAAATGTTGAAATGCTTAATTTCATAAAATAATAAAAAAAAAAAAACAATAATACAAATAACAATTAAGAAATCTAATGAGATGATAATATAATATACAATTCCAAAACAATATAATAATCTAGCGATTATAATATACTACATTTATGATAAAAATTAAAATATTGATTTGTGTTAATGTTTCATTTTTTATTTATATCTGATTTAATTTAGCTATTATGAAAGAATGCAGACAAGGATGTCTTGATGCATGTGAAATTATGTTTCCTAGTAAGTTAGATTATTTATAATAAAATGCTGATAAAATGAATTTTTCTATTGGAATATTTCAATATAAAAACATAAAATTATATTTGCTTTAGAAAAAAAAGGATCGAAAGAACATACTACTAGTGAACCTTTAGCATTAAAACTTTCATAAAACATTTAGCTATTGGCTAACAAATTTAAGATGTTTTACATTCAATGGTGAAAATTCTACAAATTTTTATAAAAAATATTTAACTATGATGATGTAATTTATAAATAAACACTTATCGATGCGTGAAAAGAAATTTAATTAGATCTTAGACTTAATAATAAATCTAAGATATTAAATATTACAATAAATATTATGAAT